>VMDO01018238.1:0-42701 GCA_007922755.1 Pedetes capensis
CTTTTACATGCCTTTCATGCATTGGGTCGTTTAATGGTTACCATACGCCTATGGTATAGGTATAATTATTCCCATTGCACAGATGAAGAAGTGGAGGCCCAGAGAAGTTAAGTAATTGGCTCGTGTAGTGGAAGTGGTTAGTGCCGGGGCCAGGATTTGATATTAGGCTCCACATGGGTGCCACAGCCCCTGTTCTCAGCTTCGGTGACAAATTGCCCCAGTTTTCCTAGGACCATCTAGATTTTATCACTGACATGTTGTATCCCAAGAGACCTGAGTCCCAGGCAACCTGGAATAATTGGCCATCACTGAGGACAAGAGATGAGGACTGAGCTCCTTTTTCATGGAGGCAGGCAGTGAGTACAGAGATAAAGGCCCCCAAGGGCAAGGAAAAAGGCAGATTTTCATGCTATATCCATGGTATGAGTCCTCCAACAGATTCTGCTGCCTCCTGGGCTGAAGCATTGGGTGAGTCCTGGGCAGTGGCGATTCATCCCAAGGTATCCACAAGGGACTGGTTCTAGGATACCCTGCATCACCAAAATCTTTAGGTGCTAAGGTATCTCCTATAAAATGGCATACTATTTGTATATGTTGTTAGGTGCCGTTGAGTCGTATCGGACTCATAGCGACCCTCATACCTTTTCAATGGCTGATTGTCTCAGGATTGCCTCGGGAGTGGATTGCCACATCCTTCTCCCATCGTATTTAGATATAACCTGAGCATAGGCGCCCATACACTTTAAATCATCTCCAGATGACCTGTAACGCCTACTACAATGTAAGTGCTATGTAAGTAGTTGTTACGTTGGGAAGAGTACTGGGGCATACTGACATACAAAAAGGCTGTACGTGTTCAATCTTGTTGTTGTTAGGTGCGGTCGAGTCATATCCAACTCACAGTAGCCCTCACAGCGTTTTCAATGGCTGATTGTTTCAGGATTGCCTTGGGGGTGGATTGCCACATCCTTCTCCCAATTTTACGGTGCTGGGAATTGAACCCGTGACCTCAGAGACTGCAGAGCGGTGCTCTACCGACAGAGCTAAATCCCAGCCCATACATGTTTAATGTAGATGCTTTTATTTTTCTCTGAATCATGGTTGGAAGACTCTGCAGATGTGGAACCCACAGATAGGAAGGCTTAGCTGCGCTCAGAATGGTGCAGGCAGTGGGCCCTGGATCCAGGCTGCCTGAGTTCAGATCTCAGCTCCGCCCTTTGGCTGCATGGTACTGAGCCAAAACTACAAGCACTTTCATCCCTTCGTTCCATCACCGGTAAAACCAGAGCACCAAGACTACCTGTCTCGGAGCATTGCTGAGGTTTAAGTGGGAGGATATGTGATGCGTGACACATAGTAAGTGATCCACGACAGACAGCTGTCAGTATTAGTATTGGTATCACTTAAAGTATCTTCATCTAGGGACAAGATTTGTGTGGTTTAGGAAAGTCAACAGAGGAACTGGTGGTGAGGAGTGGTCAGATGCTACTATTTCAAATAGCAATCTCAGCTATTCAGGGGCTGAGGCAGCAGGTCTGTGAGTTTGAGGGCAGCCTGGGCTACACAGTGAGAGGCACCATCTAAAAAACATTAGTGCAGTCACTACAGCAAGACCCCAGGATCCAAGGACTCGAATGGAAACGTAACTTCCTGAGTTACATAGGTAAAACCAGCACATGGTAGATTTGACAAGTTACCTGCAGAATCTCCTTAAAATACAAGGGGCCTAGGGGACGGAATTATCCAGGGCCACAGGGTTCAGAAAAATACGTTAACATAAGGGGGTGGTCTGCTTGGGGTGAAGAGAGGGGATCCAGGGAGCAAGGAGGAGAGTTGGGGTCCATTCAGAAGCGAGCGTGTCCTGTTCTACCCAGGGATAGGAAGCGATGGCCACTTAGGAGTGCTGAGTAGGTGATGCTCAGCAGTCCACACCCAATGTCCCACGGGGCCACTGCTGGGACCACTGTTGTTGTTGTTAGGTGCCGTCGAGTCGGTATCCGACTCATAGCGACCCTCTGTACAACAGGGGAAACACTATTGTCAGTGCTTCTCTGCTGTTCATAGGGTTTTCAATGGCAGATTGATTTTTGGGAGGGGGTTGCCAGGTCCTTCTCCTAAACCTACAGCTTCTGGTGTTCCCAGGCGGTCTCCCATCCAGGTACAAACCAGGCCCGACCCTAATTAGCTTCCGAGATCTGACGGGAACGGGTGCCACAGGGCTACCGCTGCAGGCGCTGGGACCATAGGAAATATATATTAACATCATCATGTGAGGTGGAAAACCCCAAAGCTCAGTGAAGGTAATTAACCCACCCAGGTCATCAGTGCTGCAATGGTAGATGGGGGGATTGAACCCAGGCCTGGACAATTCTGAGCCCATGTACTTTGCTCCTCTCTAGCCAGGTGGGATTGTCCAGGCCAGGGCAGCCTCAGAAGAGCATGGTATCTGTGGGTTCTGCATCTTCAGGTTCAACCAACCTTGGGTTGAAAATGTTTGGAAAACACCGCATCTGTGTTTAACCCATAGAGACTTCTTCTTATTCTCTAGACAACACAGTCTAACAAGCATTTACGTGGCATTACCCTGTATTAAGCCTGATATGTGCTCTGGAGACGATTTAAAGTACATGAGAGGATGTGCCCAGGTTATAGGCATGTATGCCATGTACACAACAGGCTCAAAAGACTGGATTTGGTGCCCCCTGGGGTCCTGGAACCAATGGTCTGGATATGGACGGATGATTGTGCTCTTTGCTTTGATTCCTTGATTCCCAAATGAACTTCTGATTTTAAACTTCATTAATCATATAGATTTCCCTTTGTTGTTGTTCTTGTTAGGTGCCATCGAGTCGGTGTCCGACTCATAGCGACCCTACGTACAACAGGGGAAACACTATTGTCAGTGCTTCTCTGCTGTTCATAGGGTTTTCAATGGCTGATTGATTTTTGGGAATGGGTTGCCAGGTCTGTCTCCCATGATTTCCCTTTAGGGAGATGAGGCACAAAGCCCTGAGGCACAAGAGTGTATGGGGTGTTGGAGGGACAGAAAGGTGGCTTACAGACTAGAAGAGGACAAGCAAGGGGTGGGGCCCTGTAGTTCACTGGAAGGACACTGGCTTTGCTTTGAACGGAAAGAAGCCAGGGTAGGTGAGGCAGTTTGAACAGAAGACAGCATGGGTGGAGACAGAGTAAGGACGGAGCCAAGGCAGAATTTGGGAGGCTGAAGAGGAGGGGGCCATGGGGATAACTTGGCAAGCCATGGCTCAGGCAGGGGACAAGCCAGCCCTGCCACTGTGACTCTGTGGCATGGCTAATGCTGGATGTGTTTTAGTTTCCCTACCCATCTCTTCAGGCTGGGATTTAGCTCAGTTGGTAGAGCGCTGCGCTGCAGTCTCTGAGGTCCCGAGTTCAATTCCCAGCACCGCAAAAATGGGAGAAGGGCCTGGCAATCCACTCCCAAGGCAATCCGGAAACAGCCATTGAAAACCCTACGAGGGCCACTAGGAGTTGGATACTGACTCAACGGCACCTAACAACAACAATAACCCATCTCTTTGGAAGGAAGGATTTTTGAGACCCCAAAGCAGAGGATAAATATACCATTCATAAAATATCACCCCAGATGACACAGTGAACAGAGGAGGTGGAGAAGCTGGGCGGCTGCGGTTATTCTGCCCTGCCCCCTTCCCTCCCCTCCAGCTCGCTTTTCCATATTAAAGAAAATACGTGGTGGTGAAGGCCGAAGGCACCATGAGAGCACCATGCTGCGTAAGGACGCGCATAGGAAGGACTGGAGCAGAGGACGGAGCCAGAGTCACGGAGGCTCTGCCTGCAGCGGCAGCACTGACAGCCTCGCAGCAACAGCTCCAGCTAACGAACGCCCTGACTTTCTTCACCCAGCGACTTCAGACCCGGAGGCTGCATTCACTCGGCCAGCTTCGTCAGGCGCTTCTTGGCAACAGGGCCTTCTTGGACCGCCCCCAGGCACACCACAGGTTATGATTCCCGGTCCTTGAATTCCCCTGTGCTCTGTGTCTCCCTGCACGCCAGCGTGATCCATCTGAATCGTGGCACTCAAACACACTTAAAAACTCACCCATCTATCCATCTATATCTATGTTTATATTAATGTATTAGTCTGTCAAGCCTTCCTCTAAGTCCTCGGAAGATTTAGCTGCGAAACACCCAGTGTCAAACAACGTCACACAGTAGTGCGTAGTTTTCCTTTTCTTGTGGCACTTTTTACCTTGTAGAAAAGCAATAAAAACCTCCCCATTTCTCCCCCACTTCTTGGCCCCCTTTCCCTTTCTCTGGCTGGCACTCACTGTATCCCCCACATCCACCTTTAGCCAGGAATCCGGAGTCACCTGTCATTCTGACTCTTCCCATCTGAGTGACCCAGGCAAGCCTGAGGCACCATGAACTTAACCCTGGCCCCTGAAACTATTTGCATGTAATGATCTAATCTTTTTCTGCACTCAGTGTTTAGGTGATCAGGGGTTTGGTGGGAAGGACACTGGTTACTCCGGGGTCTTTCTCTACAGATTCTACAATCATTTTGCGCAGGAAGTGCGCTTACTGGTGGCACAGTATGAAGAATAAGGAGGCTTTTGTGTCCTGAAAGAATATAGAACGGTCGTCAGAATTCCAACAATCTGGCCTATGCTATTGTTAGATGCTATTCTTCCATTTTTGCATAATGAGCACTCCCTGAAAGAGGCAAGCTTCCTGTTCGAAATCCTCTCATTTACTGAGAAACAAAACGCTCTCTTTTCAAATACATTCTCGACATGCAAAACAACAGTCTGTTTCTGCTAAGTCACATTCTAGCTAAACGGATAATTGAACGGTGAATGGGCGCTGCTACTCAGCTGCTAACCTGCAGAATTACACACTCACGCTCCCTAATCGCACCAGAGCAATCCCCAGGGGGCGGAGAGCATGACTGAGTTTTCCAATAAGGCCACGAAAATCGATAATCCTTGCAGACGGAGGGCTCACATCTCTAACCGTCTCCGAGTTTCATCTTCCTCGGCTGTTCCTCCCAAGCAGGCCCCTGTCTTTGCCTTGGCACCTGCTCTCCGTGCCTCACCGCCAGCACTGAGCCTGCGCTCTGGGCCAGCTCCGCTGAACGGTGCCTTTCGGAAAGGCCCTGCAATGCGTCTTGATTTAGCGACGCCTGGGTTTTATGTGGCTCTGGGAAATGCTGCCTTGCTTTTCCGGAGCGCCAATAAGTCCTGATGTACGGCTGTGCGTGCCTGCATGATGAAGGGCACGCGCAAGGCCCTGGAGCTTTCACAGGTCACCCTGTGTGTACTGAATGACACAGCACAGGTCCAAAAATACCCTTGGATGAGAATCCTGGCCGCAGACAGACGGCCTGACATTGCCTGCTTCGGCTGCCATTGCCCGGGGCTCGGGGCTTCTGAGCAGAGCTATTTCCCCCAGTCAGGTGATTTCAAGAGAAAATGGGCGTGACTTTGGTTTCTTGGTTGTTTCTCTACATAGTGTCACAGGTCCCAGGATATGGAAGGAGGCTGGGAAAGCTAGAGGGCTACACTGTTAGTTTCTGACAGGATTTCCAAGTTCAGGGAAGCCAGGCCAGGATGTGAGGCCGATTAAACGTCCGTGCAAACCACGCTACCACGTGCGACGCTGCGGCTGAGAATTTCAATGCACCCAAGTCAAGAGATGCGAAATGATGGTTCCCACAGCAACTATAACTCAGTTCTCTGATGAATATAAAATTAACTTTATTGCAAAACATGCTGTTCAATTCACGCCTTAATCTAGTCACAGCAGAGTTACAGTTGCCGTGAGGACGCTAACTCTGAATTGTTTTGAATAATTAATTTAATGGAAAGATGGTAGAAACGTGAACTCTGACAGGAAGTCACGTAAATTCGGGCAAGTTGGCCACTGATGCCTGCGTGGAGTGGCAAGGAGTCGTTCTTGGAACCTGAGATTCCTTAGTGCACTGTCTGCCCTGGGGGGGGCAGTGGTCAAGCTAACAGAGGAGCCGTCCACTGTCACTGAAAGCACGTTCTTGGAGGCAGTGACTTCACCAACAGGAGGGGGTGGCTTCCTGGTGCCTATTTACCTAGCTGCACTGCAGGGCTCCAGAGAAACTCTATTGCAACACCTATCTGGGCACAGGGGGCTGGGATTTAGCTCAGCTGGTAGAGCGCTGCGCTGCAGGCTCTGAGGACCAGAGTTCAATTCCCAGCACCTGAAAAAATGGGAGAAGGACCTGGCAATCCACTCCCGAGGCAATCCCGAAACAGTCAGCCATTGAAAACCCTATGAGGGTCGCTATGAGTCGGATACTGACTGGACGGCACCCAACAACAACAACAATCTGGGGACAGAGCAAGCGATGAAACCAGCACAATGATTCTGCCTGGTCTCTGCCCAGTCAGCCTGGATTTGGGGCTGAGCTGCCCTCTCACTGACAATGCAGCCGTCCACACTTTGTTTCACGTCTCTGAGGCAGCTCTTCCCCCTGTGAAATGAGGATGCCAATGGCACCCACCGCACAACACTGCCATGAAGGTTAGAGGGGAGCAGGCATGATAAGAACCTCGCACTGGGGCCAGCAAGGTTGTGGTTAGTGCCCAATAACTGCAAACCCGCAAAATCTCCAAGGAGAATTTAGTAACTAAGTTAAAAACACGCACAAAAACAACTATTTGGCCTGTGTGGTTATTTCAGTCCAAACTGATTTGATATAAAATTGAACCAGCAAGTAGATGCGGGAAAAAGACGAATACACCACCCAGCAGAGAGTTTCCTAAGCAATAACTAACGTGTCTTCCCTGAAGATGTAGGGGCCACTTCCACTGAGGTTCTAGAAAGACATATGTCTACCATCTCTTCTACCAGTTTAGTATCTCTCAACTTCTATTTTTCTTATCTCTTTCTCTGGATCCCTTTTAGACCTTCTCCTCATAATTCCTACACCCATAATGAAATTTTCATGCTGCCAGCATACTATCTCGTGGCTTACATATTGCACATATATGTTTCAGCCATACCACCCTGGCATCCAATCTTCTCTGATCTCGGAAGCTGAGTAGGGTTGGGCCTGGTTAGTACTTGGAAGCTAAGGAGGGTTGGGCCTGGTTAGTACTTGGCTGGGAGACCCCCTAGGGACACCACATGCTATAGGCTTGGGAGAAGGACCTGGCAACCCACTCCTGAAACAATCAGCCATTGAAAACTCGATGAATAGCAGAGAAGCACTGATAATAGTGCTGGGCATGGCACAGTGTTGAGGAGTGTTTCACTCTGTTGTATACAGGGTCGCTATGGGTCAGACCTGACTTGGCACCTAACAACAACAACAACAACAACAACAACAACAACAACAACAGCATCATCATCAACAACAACAACGAAGTGAGATTTTTTTCTACCCCGTTTAGAACCATTTTTCACTCAGTTGGCGGTGATTACCCTGTGAATGTATGCACTAGATCACAGACAGGAAGGGGTCCCCTGTTCAAGCCTGAATGCCTCCAAACTTAGGAGAAACCCTTTATTTACCTAATGAGTCCTTCTGCTATTCCAGCCCCAAACCCAGCTCTCTGCTTCTAACAAATGGATGATTTTGGCAGCTAAGAAATAGCATTTTTGAAGGGAACTGTGGCTTCTCACTGTTCCCTGCCCACCTATTCTCTTTAGATACAATGTGAGTTTTCTTTTTCTCTGTCTTAAAAGACTCGCTGGTGCACAAGGAGGGAAGGGCACAAACCCAGGGAATCTCAAGCCAGCCAGCACTTACGGAGCACCTCCTATAAGCTGGGCTGTAAGTCAGGTTCTTTCTGACTAGTATGTTTTACCGCCTGGTGCCGGGCTTGGCCAAACCGAACGCATTGCCTTTTGTAGAGACTACCTTCTTGGGAGGTGCTGTCAAGGTTTTGATAGAAAGGGGTAAACCAAAGCCTTGGAGGAAAAGCACATGAAAAGGCAACCCCCAGCAATGTGTGATTTTAGCTTCTGAAGTTTGTTCCCGGCTTGGCTGTACCGACCTTCATGCATCAGCCTCACGCTGTTTTCAGGGCCTCTGCCTCGCTCCCCTCAAAGTCCTGGCTCGTAGCTTTCTACCTTGCTGCCATCAGAGTCAGTAACATTTTAATGTCTCCTAAAAGACACGATTTTATAGCCCTGCAATCGTTTGCTTTTACTGCTCGGAAAATATTTTAAAGTTGTATTCCTTAGTGTAGCCTAGTCTCGTTGGTGACCGAGGCAGAAATTTACATGTGGAAGTAAAGTCATCGTAGGAATGCAGAGACCAGGTTAGATGCCACTGGAAGAGACCTGCTGGTCCAGCCAGGTACTTAACTCATGGGCAATTCCACCCCAGCTTCTCCTGAAACCTGAGCGGGGCTGAAGGTGGAATCTCCAGGGGTGGAACTCACAAATGACCCCTCTGCCAGCCTGGGACTCCCTGAGTGGCACCCTTGGGGCTCAGGAGTCAATCTCACCCGAAGGCCGGGTTAGCCTGGTGGGCTTGCGCTGACATTGTGTCTCCGCCTCTTTGCAAACCGTGCAGCATGACTCTGGCTTTCCTGGGTTTGGCAGCCTTCGGGATATGAATGACTTTCCTGACTCTTTTGAGTTTCTAGGATGTACACATCCCGGAGCTATGACTGAGAGGTCCCCGCCACGGTGCCCCTTTCGCTCCCTAGAAGGTCTGTCTGTGCCTGTGTGTGAGAAATACAAATGAAGATGCATCTGCCGGCATTTCCAGAGACTCAATGGAGGAGGGTACGGAAGACCCTCGGCTGACCTCCGAAAGCCCGACCAGCTGCCATTCTGCACAGCCAGGTGGCCAGCGCAAGCTGGTTTCCCCCAAGGTAGCAAAAAGGCCATTTCTGCACATGCTCAGGTATACAAAGAAGTGGCTTTTTCTTTTCATTCCCACACCTTTTAAATGGTCAATATTGATTCTGATGTACTGGGTAGAGCTAAAACACGATGGCTGATTCTGGATGCTTAATCAATTCCTGGTTCCGACTAGATCCAGGAAGAACTCCCCATTATTCTCTGAAGGATCTGTAACGTTTCCATCCTGCACAGGGCAGTTACTCCTGACTCTCTAGAACCATGTCCTGACTGTGGGACCCGATGGGAAGCTGATGGATGCGTCAGCCTCTAGTTACCTCCCCGACACATGCATTCAGAACGGCCAGGTGTTCCCCAGCTTTGCACCTGCCCCTGGAGGATGTTTACGGCATGCCCGCATGCAGAGGGTGTGGATGATGACAGCAGAGGAGCATGCTGGGAAGGCTTCCCAGGAGTCAGAGGCCTGGCCTGAGGCAATTTAGAGGGACGAGCAAGGCAGTCTAGAAAATGCAGTGCTGCGCTGTCCTGGGAGAAATCTCAACAGGTTTATGCCACCGGAGTGGAGTCTTCTCTCAGGGTCTCGCCTGCAAAGCCCTAGGAATTCCCCTGAGTAGAACAGGACAGAGAGCACGCAGGCTCTCAAAGCAGAGGGGAGGGGACAGGGCCTGGGATCTGTGTTAGCAAAGCCCTCGAGCCCAGCCAGGAGGGGAAATGAGGACTGGAGAACAGCCTCAGTCACAGCTCGTGAGGCTGCCTTTCCTGGGTGCCCTATATGAGGCAACACAGAGAGAATTCCTGTCTCAGGCCTCCGCTGCACCTCTTAGGCCCTTATCCCTAGTCTGCATGGCCACGCCTGTCAATCCACTGCAGCTGAAGAGAGAACATGCATGCCAGCTCTGCAAGGGAAAGACTTCACGGGTGTAAAGCCACCAGGCTCAGGGAGACAAAGGGACACAGGGCCCAAAGCAGCACAAATGATTAGGTACCCTTAGTAAGATGACAGATATCCAGAATCCTGGTGGTCCGCAGGTGCAAGTTCTAAGGCCTTGAACCTTTGCAAAAGTGGCATTTCAGAGCATGGCGTTAGACGGATGATGGATGCAGAGATGTGTCGTAATGGGCGTGGTCATATCACGCTGGTTCTGCCCAGAGGCAGGTGGGCGCACACGCACGCTCACACAGACGTGTACACAGTCGCACGCACAACAGGAGTGGGTCACGAGCTTGGCTTGCTTGTGTTCATTGTTGGGGTTGGGGCTCACCTGTCTATTGGAGCAGATGGATGGAAGAAAAGCCAAAAAGGGCGGCAGAGGAGGCAGTCACGAGCAACCCCGCCCATGGTTCTTGAACACTGTACTTGCCCATTGTACGGATTGGAACCAATGAGTCAACCTGGCTGGCCTTGGGCAGAATACTTTCTGTTTCTGTGCATCATGTGTCTTGGGGCAATTGCTACCTGCCTGCCTCACAGGCTTGTTGTGAGGTCGACTGGAGCAACACAAAGTCTTTTGAGCTCCTTGGAGATGATTCACCGTGTAAGCGCAGAGTACCAGCAGTGTACCGTGGTAATGAGACTCCCACCGACTTAAACCAGTCACCAGGGAAAGGTGGGGCATCAAAGCAAAGAAGTCAAGGTTGTTCCAGTCTCAATCTAGGCAAACGATGCTACCTCAGTCAAGACTCATCCTGCCCTGGAGGCAAGTGTCAGTGGCCACAGATGGGGGGTCCACTTGGTTCCTAGTCTTATTTGAGTGCCTGTAGCCGTAGCCCCGTGGTATCTGATCCCGTCAGATCTTGCAATCTAAGCAGGGTCGGGTCTGGTTAGTACTTAGATGGGAGACCGCCTGGGAACACTGGGTGCTGTAGGTTGGGAGAAGGACCAGCAAGCCACTCCCAAAAATCAATCTGCCATGGAAAACCCTATGAACAGCAGAGAAGCACTGACAATAGTGTTTTGCCTGTTGTACGTAGGGTGGCTATGAGTCTGATACCGACTTGACTGCACCTAACAACAACACAACTTATTTGAATGGCCTGGATTTTCATGAATGCTCAATTACTTGCCAACATTTGAAAATTGGGGTAGTAGACCTAACAGTCCTGATTTTGGGTCTCTGTGGAAGAACTGGACATTTTGGGAAAATGAGGCTTGCATTTCCACGTGACAATATTCAGCGGGAGCTGGATCATGGCATTGACTTCCCATCTACTACAACTTCCTGCTCTCCTACGGACATCACGTTTAAGGCACTCCCTCGCGTTCCTCATGCCTCCCTCTCTGAGGGCTAACTGAGTTTACAAGGCTTCCTATAGGTTCTCTCCTCCCTCCCCTTCTTTATGTCAACAAAGATCCTGAATTCACAGTGCCCTCATTATCCAAATCTAGGCCAATTCGCCTCCCAGAGGCAAGGCCTGCCCAACCACCTCCTGCCAAGGGGAAATGAGAAGAGAATTTGGTTTCTCCCCATCCCTTCACTCTCCCTTGCCAGTAATTCTACCTTAAGAGCTCAAACTTTTCTTACTTAGAAATGTTCAAGTAATAATCCAACTAAATTAGATGATAAGTATCTGAAAGTTTTCTCAATAAATAAAAATATAGATATAGTGAAGAGAAGATGAGACTTAATGAATGTTATTTAACAGAACAAGTTGTGCTATATATGGAGGATTAAAAGATAAAAAGGATGCGAGGGAAAATCAAAATTTAAGGTGTTGCCATCTTTGTTTGCTTTATCTGAATTTCCTCCATAATACACTTAGGAGGGCGTCATTTGTGTGTATCCACAGTGCGATTCCCCACTACTTTCTTTTATGTGATTACACCGTGTTACAAATGAAACCAAACTACTCTCTGAAATTCAAGGCTGCCATCCTTACATTGGTTGATCTCTTTGGGGAGCTATGAGCAAGGGGCAATGTTGAAAAATAAATGAAAACTTATCGCCAGAAACATCAGGAAGGGCATTAGAACACGGCCAAGACTCATGTGGGCCAAAAGACAGGTGAGATCCGCCACCCATTCCTCTGGAAAACACTTCTTCCTTTTCCCGGCTACCCTAAAGGTATTCACGGGGCAGGAGTCCTGTATCACACCCAGTAAGATACTGGCACACATTAGACACTTAATAAATGCTTCATGAATTATATATATATGTATGTGTGTGTGTGTATATATATATGTATATATATATGTATATGTATATATACATATATATATTATATATTGCCATTCTCTAAGTAAGTATATATTGCAATCTAAGTATATATTGGAATTCTCTAAGAAAAGTTCGCGCTTTTAAGGTATACATTGCAATCTAAGTAAGTATATATTGCAATCTAAGTATATATTGCAATTCTCGAAGTAAGAAAAGTTTGCGCTTTTAAGGTAGAATTACTGACAAGGGAGAGGAGATGGATGGGGAGAAACCAAGTTCTCTTCTCATTTCCCCTTGGCATCATATAGCTGTCATTGCTCAGTTGCAACCAGACACAGGAGGTGTGGACCCCAGACATGGTATGGATGATACATGGATGGTTTCTTGTTGATTCTTACGACACCCGTGCCCCTCCAATTGGCAGTGGGATTCTAACTGGGAAGCTTCTATATCTTCTCCCTATGTTCTTCCTACTTACAGAAGCAAGAGCCAGGTATCCCGTGGACTTCCCCCTGGGACACTGAAGCAGGAGGCTGCAGACACCTGTGTTAACACTGGGGTTCATCTCTGCAGGCTTTTCTTTTTTTTTTTTTTCTGGAATACTGGGCCCTTTGTCATGTGTGGCTGTACGCTCTCTCTCTATCTCTGCTGGCCTCTTAACTGTCCACTTCATGAAGACATTTGGGAAACCATGGTAAAGGTAAGAAGGTGTAGTATTAATTACTCTGAAGCTAACATTTATGCGGGCTGGGATTTAGCTCAGTTGGTAGAGCGCTGCGCTGCAGTCTCTGAGGTCCCGAGTTCAATTCCCAGCACCGCAAAAATGGGAGAAGGGTCTGGCAATCCACTCCCAAGGCAATCCCGAAACAGTCAGCCATTGAAAACCCTATGAGGGTCGCTATGAGTCGGACACCCACTCGACGGCACCTAACAACAACAACAACACTTATGCAGCATCACTCACTATATTAAGTGGTTCACAACAAGTAAAGTCTTACAGCCGTAGGATGTAGACAGGCATTACTATCCCCAGCCTACAGATGGGAAAAACGGAAGCTTATTCGAGATTTTTTTTTTTTTTGCGGTCCTGGGGGTTGAACCCGGGGCCTCGTGGTTGCATGCTCTGCAAGTGCTAGGCCACTGAGCTGCACCCCAGCCCAAATTTTTCTTTTTTACTTTTTTGAGACAGGGTCTCGCTAAGTTACGCAGACTGCCTCTGGTCTCGAACTTGCGATCCTCCTGCCTCCGCCTTCCAAGCCGCTGGGATGACAGGCGTGCGCCACCGCGCCCGGCACTTTATTTGAGATTTTTAACTTGTCAAAAGTCACACAACTTGTGAGTGATGGGGGCTGGACTCGGAGCTGGGCCTGTTTGACTGGAAATGTTATGCATTTAGTCCTTTTGCTGTACTGCCCAGACCTCTGGATGCATTAAAAAAAAATTGACAATGGTAACGTACTGCTAAAACTGGGCTGGGATCTAGCTCAATTGGTAGAGCACTGCTTTGCAGTCTCTGAGGTCCTGAGTTTGATTCCGGGCCTCGCAAAAATGGGAGAGGGACGTGGCAACCCTATCCCCAAGGCAATCCTGAAACAATCTGCTATTGAAAACACTGTGAGGATCTCTACAAGTTGGATACAACTTGACCGCACCTAACAACAACAACAAAGTACTGCTAAAGAGCATTAATAGTAAAGAGGGCAGCGGTTACATTCCACAAACCAACTGTGGGAGGATGGTGACAGTTTGCAGTGGGTTTTGATGTAAGCTATGTGTATGAAGGGGCTGGGATTTGGCTCAGTGGGTAGAGCGCTGCGCTGCAGTCTGTGGGGCCCCCGAGTTCAATTCCCAGCACCCCAAAATGGGAGAAGGACGTGGCAACCCACTCCCAAGGCAATCCTGAAACAGTCAGCCATTGAAAACCCTATGAGGGTTGCTATGAGTTGGACTGGACTCAAAGGCACCTAACAACAACAACATGTGTATGAAACTGTTTAATTCTGGGTAGACTGTTTCCTGCATTAGGCTTCTCTATGATATGATAACATTTCCTTTATCAGACCCCCAGAGAGTAGGTCAGTAGGTGAATGGATGCAGATCTTTCTTGGCCCCATTAAATGGAAATAAAACATTCAATCAGTTCCTATTCGAAGTCCAGTGAGAAGTTGATGGTGACATGCCTAAGGGACCCAGCTCGACTTGCCTGCATTCCCTGAATTAATAGGAAAAAGCCACTTTCTCACACCACTCCCAACATCTTCCATCTCTTTTCCCCATTCAGGGCAATTGCAGCCGTCAGTGAAACCTCAACTTCCTGAGCACACACACACCTCATGCAGAGGAAGTCTCCCTGCCTGGGGGCAGGACGCTCTCTGCAAGGCAGAAGCCATGGTTTTGAGCTTCGTGTCATTACAGAGAGTGTGTTTTGGATGCAAAAGAATGACTAGTCATCAATAGTGTGGTAATTTACTGGAATAAAATCAGATGCAAACATTTCCTGTGTGCTTGTTGTTGTTGTTGTTAGGTGCCATCGAGTCGGTATCCGACTCATAGCGACCCTCTGTACAACAGGGGAAACACTATTGTCAGTGCTTCTCTGCTGTTCATAGGGTTTTCAATGGCAGATTGATTTTTGGGAGGGGGTTGCCAGGTCCTTCTCCCAAGCCTACAGCTTCTGTTGTTCCCAGGTGGTCTCCCATCCAGGTACTAACCAGGCCCGACCCTGCTTAGCTTCTGAGATCTGACGGGATTGGATGCCACAGGGCTACGGCTGTAGGCTGTGTGCTTGGGAGGTGGTTATTTTATAATCTTTCGGGCTTCCCATGCCCTAACATTATTTCTAGATACCTACTCAAGGCTGTCTGCCAATCCCTTTTGAAATTAAAACATAATTTTAAAAATAAAGAAACACAATTCGTACTTATCAGAGCCCATCACTCTGCATACAACTTTAGACAGACGACCTTCTGGGATAAGTTTTAACCAACTTTATTGCTAATTTGGCCAGGAATCGCTGCCAGTCAACTCTGAATTTGTGGCATACTATTCTCACCGATTTAAAGTCTCTTTCATAACAATTATATTGGACTCTCTGTTTCAAAAACATTGTTTAGCCCTCCCTTTCTCTCGGGCCTGGGATGATGTGGCTTTTGTGATGTATAATTTGAGCAACATATGTGCAGCCATAGTACCTAGCATCTGATCCCGCCTGATCTCAGAAGCTAAGCGGGGTCAGCCTGGCTAGTCCTGGGATAGGAGACCGCCTGGGAATATCAGGTGCTGGAGGCTATGGAGAAGAACCTGGCAATCCATTCCTGAAATAATCCATCATCGGAAACTCTATGAATAGCAGAGAAGCACTGACTATAGTGCCGGGCATTGCACAGGGTTGCAGTGTGTTTTGTTTTGTTGTACACAGGGCTGCCATGAGTCAGACCTAACTCAATAGCACCCGACAATGACAAGTCTGAGCCACATGGTCTTGGGTCTTGTGCATGCATAGGGGGAGTAGACTCAAAGATCCTGGCCAGAGCTGCTTCGAAGGGGGGGTCTAGGATACGTGTAAGTGGCTCTCTCTCCTTTCCAGTGGTGTTACGATTGCTCTGAAGAGAGATCATAGGAGCTCTTTTATTTGTGGTCGCACTAGCTGAGAAACGGAAGCAACCGTTGACCTAAGTGCGAAAGGGGTTTCCTTAGAAAGCTGCTTGTCTACATGGTAGGAATCCTGACTGACTCTAAGCTGGGACTTAGAGACGGGCTGTGAGCAAGAACTTGTAAGCAGCCTGCACTACCTCAGGTGAGAGAGTGTCAGAGGGTCTGGGGAGGTGAGGAAACAAGAAGGACGCTGTGGGGTCTTTTCTCCGGTCCAGCTCTGGGACGAAACCTTGCCCTAGGGGAGAGGTGCGACAGGAAAAAATGAAGGGCTGTTTTCTCAAAGGAACTTGGGACCAGCTGCTAACGGTGGGGAGTGGGGCATGCTCTCCTTCACTGTGTAGACACAGCAGGACTTGAGGAGAGTGGGTGCCCACTGAGGGTGCCGCCCAGCACTGGAATCTGTCAGTACAAGTACCGTGGAAATCCAGGGAAGAGGGTTTTGCAGGCAGCAGGTCTCAATGAAGGGACCAAGTTTGAGGAATCCGAATGGCCTAGATCTGAGCATATGAGACACCTGTGGAAATATCTAGAAACCGTTGGCGTAAGGGTGGGGAGTGAGCTTTACAATTGGGATAAGCCAAAAAATTGCAGTGTTTCCTTGTTCTGTTTGAACGACTGCCTCTTGGTCCATGTATAGATTCCTCGTGAGTACAGTTACGTGCTATGATATTCCCATTCTTCACAATGTTATCCATAATTTGTTGCCATCTACATAGTCAAATGCCTTTGTATAGTCAATAAAACATAGAAAAAAACCGGAGCAGGGCGCAGTGGCACACATCTGTAATCCTAGCAGCTTGGGAGGCGGAGGCAGGAGGATCGCAAGTTCGAGACCAGAGGCAGTCTGCATCACTTAGCGAGACCCTGTCTCAAAAAAAAGTAAAAAAATGGGCTGAGGGTGCAGCTCAGTGGTCCAGCACTTGCAGAGCATGCAAGTGCAAGGCCCTGGGTTCAACTCCAGTACCACAAAAAAAAGAAAAAGAAAAAGAAAAGAAAAGAAAAAAAGCTGGAGAGGTGACTATGTGAATGGTTTCTTACTTCTGTTTGGGGTTGGGACAATTTGGGTTCTGTCAGCCTTGGAGGAAAACCCTATGAGGGTTGCTGTGAGTCAGCTCTGATTGGACAGCACCTAACAACAACCGTTTTGGATGGATCTGAGGAAGGGCCAGACTGTGTCTCTTTTCTAGCTTGAAAACCTTTCCCGTCACCTCCTAGCCTCTTTTTGGCTATTATCCCAGCTCACTTGGAAAAGTATACAAATGTCTGCTGAACTGACCTTCTCACTGGACACTCGTCGGCCCAGGAGAGCCAACCACATCTTCGGCAGCTGAAAAGAGGGACAAAGCAATGCCACCGTGGACCACAGATGATGTTGTCTGTGGAGAATTCATTGGTGACAGTGAGGGGAAAAGACTAGACTTACTCCTTGCGCATCTTAATAATCAGAAAAGCACTGGCGAGTAGCTTTCAACTAATTTGCAGATGTCTCATCCTATCACCGAGGATCAAACCGTCCTCTCTCCCCCTGATTACAATGAGAATATGTTTTTAAAAACAAACACTCTGCTTAAAACTGGGGATTTCTTTTTAATTAGAAGAAAGATTAACTAAATGCATTTTCTCTTGTAATTTAATCCATTCTAATTATCTCAAGACTGTTTATGATGAAATACTTAAAACTTCGCCTCGCTGCTATTTTGTGTGGTTTCCCTATTACTCATGAGTGGAAAAGCTCAGAGGTGGGCAGTGGTGCTGTTGCCTCCTGCAGGTCCGACTGTAATGATGCAGAGCAGCTCCTGACGGAAAGGACGGCGAGGCAAGCAGTCAGCACTGATTCTGACTGGCAGGTTTTCAAGATGGCGGCACCCTACTTTCTCAAGGCAATAAAGGTAATCCTTTTAATGTCACAATGAAACCTATTATTTTGTACAATTAATAGATGCTAAAAAGGGCAAGCTTTTAAAAAAGTGCTTGTGAAATAGAATGCTTTGACGGGAGATGGTTAAGCCTGAACCGCATTAGGCAGTCAACTTGGGAGGAGATGCAAAACCTGTTTCTGACGCGCACATCTGGGATATGATGTGTGGCTCCTGATTACCCAGGAGATGGTCCAGGAATTGCAGAGAAATATCTAGATGTTACATGCGGGTCATGCTCCAAGGAATCAAATGATGCAGCAAGGGAGGAATGGGGGTGATTGTGACATTCTTTGGGCTGAGTGGGGACAGAGAGTTAATGAGAGTCTTGATTTTGCAGAAAGCACACACGCTACTTGATTAACTCAAAGTTGGCTCTACTGGGTTACCCTCTGATATACACAGCCCGTGAAAATAAAATAAAATCTTGTAGACAGAGTCATGAGGAATGAGACGGAATAAGCACAAGAGAGATCAGGACAACGTGTTCTAAGAGACACTGATTATGCAGCCTCCTCCTCCAACCTGAGAACTGACAGCTGCTTTTTATTTTTTATGTGTTTTTTTCCAGTGCTGGGGATCAAACCCTGGGCCTTATGCATGCTGGGCAAGCACTCTACCACCGAGCTATATCCTTGGCTGAGCAGATTCTTTCTTAAAGGAGAACATGCCATCTTTCCACACTCTCCTCAAGGTTATATCTGTGGTCTCTAGCTTAAGAAATACTGTCTTAAAAGAACTGAAGTTCTATTCTATCCTATTCAGTAAGAATAGAATTTCCAAACAATACTTCAAAGAAGGGTTTTCTTTTGAAATATACTTATTATAAAAATAAAACCCACAATTAAAAACAAATACTCACAAGCTTCTTGGTTACCCGAGCACACAAACCAGATGGCAGCAGGTGGCTGCACACCTTTGTGTGGAAATGGATAGGCTGTAGGTGTGATATGTGACATGCCACTAACTGCTTGATGGACTGGGAGGCAGCTTTGTGAAAGGGTGGTTGAAGGTGGGTAAAAAAAATGTTGGCGGTACTGAAGGTTGAACCCAGAGCCTCGTGCATACTTTGTACATGCTTTACCACTGAATTGCACCCGAGCCCCCTTTTTATTTTATTTATTTTTTATCTTGAGGCAGGGTCTTGCTAAATTACACAGGATGCCTCTGGCCTCGAATTTGTGACCTTCCTGCCTCCACCTCCCAAGTTATTGGTATTTGTCACCACGCCTGGCTGAGGGTGAAATACTTTAATGAAAATTATAGTTTGAAAATCCTCTGTTGCTCTTCAATTTATCTTACCTCAGTACTAGATAATGATGGTGTTGATAATGACATTAGCTCATATTTACTTGGCTCTACCTTTAATTTTTGGGCTGGGATTAGCTCAGTTGGTAGAGCACTGCGCTGCAATCTCTAAGGTCCCGAGTTCGATTCCCAGCACTGAGAAGGACGTGGCAACCCACTCCCAAGGCAATCCTGAAACAGCCATTGAAAACCCTATGAGGGTTGCTATGAGTCAGACTCGACTCGACAGCACCTAACAACAACAACAACCTTTAATTTTGGTATATTGCCAAGTATTTTATATCCCACTCAAGGAGATAGTTATTATTTGTTGTTGTTGCTGTTAGGTGCTGTCGAGTCATGTCCGACTCATAGTGACCCTCAGACGGTTTTCAATGGCTGATTGTTTTGGGATTGCCTTGGGAATGGATTACCATGTCCTTCCCATAGGAACTATTTAGCACCCTCATTTTACAGACAAGGAAGCCAAGGCACATAAAGTTTAGAAGAGCTGCTAGGATTTGAACTCAAGTCCACTGACACAAAAGCTGGTCTGTCTCAGCACCTCATGACTATGCTCACACTTCTCTTGATTCAAGTGGAGTGGCCGGGGATAGGTGAACTTCTGCTTTAAAATATACATACAAACGGACAAAGTGGGCTGCTTACTCAACCTATGCCACGGAGTTTTTCAATGCACAAAAAGGTTTCCCTGCTATCCCAGATAGAAAGTGGGACTAAAGGCAGGCAGACAAACAAAGAACCAATAATAAAGGAGCGCCATTCACCGTCCTTCACAATGCAACAATGCATCATCAGCTGCGGCCACACTCCGCTGTGGCTACCCCTTTAATGGAAAGTCTTCAGTGTATACCGTGGGAGTCTACGTTGAAAACCTGCCTTTCAGAAGAGAGAAAGGCTTGATTGCATTAGAGCTGCCCATTCACACGATTCTGCTTCAAAAGTAATAAAACTCTAGAAGCGGATGGGTCCTTAGAGACCGTCTCATTCATGCGTTCTACATTCAGCCCATCACGAAGTGCGTTTGTGATATTTGCAATATCTGCACTGTTATTTACTTAGTATTTTTCTTTAAATTTACTCAGGCCTAATAACACTACCTACTTTCTCCACATCCCTAAGCAATAATACCTATATAATCATAAGTTTGATGGACTAGTTACATTTTCCCTAATCCTTGTTTCTAAGAGCCTTACATAACTATTCAACAAAGCATATTTGCACGTCGATGAACAGGATATCATGCTTGCCTACCATGCCCTAGAAGGTAGCAATATGGCCCAACCCCCACATTTGCCATAGGAAGAAAATGAGGTTAGGGAGGCTTGGTGAGTTGATTTAGGTCAAGCGGATGTTTGTGCCACAGTCGAGCCTAGAACGCAGAAGTCCCCCTCTGTCCACCAATCTATATTTTATGACACCACAAGGAATCAGGTACTAAAAAAAGAGAAAGACGTCTGTTACAAATATCTCCGGGGGTTCAGCTCTCTAGGGCCCCTCTTTGTTTTCTTTTCTAGTCTTAAAAGACTTTCAGGTGAAGTCTTTAGTGCACATGGTGAGACCCAAAAATCATAGACTTGGGAGGGGTCTCGATTCCTACGAAAGCTCAAGCTCAGAGCACGCACTACACACTAGGACAATCCATCCCACCTTGTTCACGAGCTCTTCCTCTTACATGTTTTCCTTTCAAGTCTGGAATCTTCCCTACACTAACTCTTGCCCATGGGTTTACATTCTAAGCGTTGCCGCTCTTTGCTCTTTTGAAGTCTAGCATCTTGTATCAAGCCACCTAACAAAGGGTTCGTTAACAAGAAACTAGCTATGTCACGTTGTCCCCCTAGGATTATAATGAGGTTAAAAACTTTCAAGCTGGACATTGAACAAGGGAGACAGAAAAAGAATTGATGCTTTTGAATTGTGGTGCTGGAGACGTCTATTGAATATACCATGGACTGCCAAAAGAACCAACAAATCTGTCCTAGAAGAAGTGCAACCAGAGTGCTCCTTGGAAGCAAGAATGGCCAGACTGCGTCTTACATATTTTGGACATGTAGTCAGGAGAGTTTAAAGCCTGCAGCCATAGCCCTGTGGCATCTGATCCCGTCAGATCTCAGAAGCTAAGCAGGGTCAGGCCTGGTTAGTACCTGGATGGGAGACCGCCCAGGAAAACCAGAAGCTGTAGGCTTGGGAGAAGGACCTGGCAACCCCCTCCCCAAAATCAATCTGCCATTGAAGATCTCTTTAGAGTATTGAAAAGCAAAGATGTCACATTGAAGACGAAGGTGCGTCTGACTCATGCCATGGTATTTTCAGTGGCATCATATGGTTGTGAAAGCTGGACATTGAACAAGAGAGACAGAAAAAGAATTGATGCTTTTGAATTGTGGTGCTGGAGACGTCTATTGAATATACAATGGACTGCCAAAAGAACCAACAGATCTGTCCTAGAAGAAGTGCAACCAGAGTGCTCCTTGGAAGCAAGAATGGCCAGACTGCGTCTTACATATTTTGGACATGTAGTCAGGACAGATTGATCCCTGGAGAAGGACGTCATGTTTGGGAGAGTGGCAGGTCAACGCAAAAGAGGAAAACCCTCCACCAGATGGATTGACACAGTGTCTGCAACAATGGGCTTAAACATAAATAAGATCATTTGCCTGGCACAGAATCGGCAAGTGTTTCGATCTGCTGTACACAGAGTCGCTATGAGTCGGACTCGACTCGATGGCACCTAACAACAACAACAACAATCACCTGGTGACAATGTAGCCAGCGTAACCTCATATAGCACTGTGTTAGTCATGTGTTCGGGGTGATACTGGTATAAAACAAACCTACTGCACTGCCAATTGTATAGAAATATAGCACATACAATTTTGTATAGTGTGAAATACTTAATAATCAACTGATACTGGCTTATATATGTTCTATACTATACTGTTTTAGAGTGTACCCCTGCTTATAAAAAACACTTACTGTAAACAGCAGCCTCATCCATCTTGTTCACTGTGTCTCTTGATTGCATCAAGAGGCCACGTGGAGTAACTGACCTAAACCATCTAAGCGTCGGGGTCTGTGTAAGTGCACTCTGTGAGGTTCACACAATGACAACATCACACGACGATGCACTTCTCAGAACGTGCCCCATCATTAAGCCACAGTAACTGCATTGAACGGGCCTGGCCCTGCCCCTTTGTGCTGCAAGCTGTTATCCACTCCCATGAAACTTTCCGGAGATGGTACAGAGGGTGGCCCGAGTCATTATGTCCAAAACACCACAATTCTTCTTGTTTTCTCTCTCCCTTTCCCTCCCTCCCTCCCTCCCTTCATTCCTTCCTTTTTCTCTTTTTCTCTTCCTTCCCTCCCCTCTTTTCCTTCCTTCCTTCCTTTCTTTCTCTCTTTTTCTCTTTCCCTCCCTCCCCTCTTTTCCTTCCTTCCTTCTTTCCTTCCTTCCTTCCTTTCCCCCCTCCCCTTTCTTTCTTTCTTTCTTTCTTTTCTCTCTCTCTCTCTCTCTCTCTCTCTCTCTCTTTCTTTCATGGGAGCACATTTCATGAATAGCTATTCCTAAATCACATTGGACGCAATTCCAGAAATGCTTCTATTTAAACTGCAGAACTGTCAGATCATAAACTTAGGGCAAAGTTTGTGTCCGTCTTGTCTATTTTTCAACTGATACTGAAAGCCCTTCTTCAACAACTGAGACAAGAAAGCAATCACTGGCAGTGATGAGAATCTCATTACCTACAAGGCCATTATTCCGGTCATCTTATTTCATACTTTTGCAGTGACTTGAAAATGTGTCACAGTAACTTCTTTTTTATTTTTTCTTTTTGTTTTTTTAACTTTATGTCTCAGTGTGACTTCTACCTCTCAGTCCTTGTTGTGGGTTTGCACAGAAAGCCTCTAGAGATTATCTGATCCAGACTCAAAGAGAATTTCTGAACATGTGGGATTCCTGATCTACAAAATGGGAGATGGCTCACATTTTCGGTAAATTGTAGGGGGGAAATCACTCTCCTAAAAATTTGTTCATAATCTTTAACAGTGGGAGGTTATCACTTCAGGTTTTTCCTTAAAAAAAAAAAAAACAACCAAGCTCTGAAGATACTTCCAATAAGAGCCCCTGAGGACCAGGTTAATTAACCAATCAGAAAATGAACGGCTTTCAGAGGCCTGGTGGCCAGGATGACTCCACGGTGGCTAATTTCATCCCAACTGGGGCTGACGGTCGAGTCAGGAGAGCTCAAGCGCTCAAGGACAAAAGCTAGCAGAATGAAAAGTTTCTGCGACTTGGAAGGAAAGTGGAACGAGAGGCAGGGCCCGCGGTGCTCGGTCTGATGTGGGTTAATTTTAACAGTCGCCTTCCTCCCCACCTGCTGTCTGTTGCTCTGAGGCCTCCTCCCTCTTGGACAGCGACCCTGTCTCCTTCGGATGACAACCACTTAATCAGTACATCAGATCGTCGCGCGGCTGGTTTTACCTTGGGTAAAGATTCATTTTCCTTATTAACACCGCAAGAACCTGTCTCTTTCCCCAATCAATTAAAGAGGAAAAATAGAAGGGCCCATTGCAGCACAGGGAGGAGAAAACTGTTCTGACTTGTGGCACCTGCGCAGGTCAGGCAGCCCCACATGGTGCTGGGAATCAAGCCGTCGAAATTCTGAAGAGCAACTGGACGTGAGATCCACGCAAAACACACAGGTTGGACTCCCCGCGGCGGACGCTGTGCAGCAGCTTTGCAAAGCCCTGGGGTTGGCGAATTCCGTCTGTGGCAGGCAGGGCAGTTTGTGTTATTCGGAGTGGACGGGCAGCCTGCAGCCAGCAGATGACCACAGTAGGTCACCCTCCCCTTTGCCGACCCTCCTTGTACTTCTTGGCGGTAGGAATGCTGGTCTCTCCTCGTATTTTGTCCAGCTACTTTACTGGCAAAACACGCTAACACCGACTTCATCTCTTTATAATGGAAGAGATGCTTATCTGAGTTTACCATAGTTCACAGTGATTTGACCTAATAAAAATTCTATAGTTCCACCAAGCTCTGGCACTTATAGCTATTGGATGGCCTTCTTATGTTAAATCCTCAATATTAATAAGCAGTGGCAAAAGGCAATAGGCAGGTGAGGGGAATAAAATCCCACTTTAAGATCATATTTAAAGAACGAACCTCTTCTCACCACACAATGCGCCTTCTGATTTATTCATAAGAGTAAACTTCACCTTATTCAAATGACTCTATATATTCCAAAGATAAACATGAATTGTGGTTGATTTGGATTCCAAGTCTATTTCTCGTCTATATAATTCTGTAGATGATAGCCATACCTTATACTTAACTTGTTAGAGAGAGAATCACGGCTTGGTAGAATTCATTCTGCTGCTGACATAACTCTAACAGTTAACATTATACTTCCTACTTGAATCTGTAACAATATGCACTAAATTTCCAGATCTAAATAATTTGGTCGCAAGTTTCAGAACTGCCTTTGACCCAACGGACAGCTTCCGGCGCCTCTGCTTGGCTGAGTGTTAGAAGGCGGGGCTTCTATCCTCACCCTCTGCTTCTCTGCCTGTTTTCTTGAGTCCCTCAATGCAGTAAATGCAATCCATAGGTGCGGAAGTGAATCGTTCTGCTGAATATCTGCAGTGACCCCAAGAAAACCACCCCACTGTGGTTTTCTGGAAACAGGTCAAAGGCAACCTGAGTGCCCTACACGAACCATCCACCATTCTGTCTTACCCTAAACTTCCCAAGCATTGTTTGCTGACTGGACGCCATTTCATTCTTGCTTATTTTCTATTTTCAAAATATAGCATTTGAGGCTGTGCTAGGCAAGGACCGAAAGATCTCCCTGTCTTCTGACTGTCAGTCTCCCTGAGGAGGAGGACACGGTCTGGGCTTGTAAACTGTGGCGTTTACTTTAAATGGAATGACAGCAATGTCTGTTCAAACTAAAACTCCATAAAATAGCTCTCGGGGCCAGAGGGTGAAAAGCCTAACATGCAATTATGCATGGATGAACATTTTTCAACCAAAGGATGTCTGACTTTTTTTTCCCTGAGAAAATCCCAGTGAACAAAGCTAGGAGAAGATGGCACACGTCCTGTCAATAAAACGACAACACCCTGAATTCTCACAAGAAAAAGCTTTGACAATCATGATCTTCCTAACTTACAGAGCACAAACTGTACAGTCACAGGGCGCCATAGCTCCGACCCAGGGACTTGTCTGCCCCAGCGCTGCCTTCGTTTTGAGAGCTTCCCGTGGCACATAAATTTGCACTTTCTCAACGTCCTTCGAGAACTCATGGATACCAGCTGACAGCGACGAGAAACTTGAGCTGAACGCTTTCAGTAGCAGAAACACCTTTGCCCACATCTCCCCCAAAGGGCCCGCCTGATGGAAGAGCCTGGGTTCTCTTGCTGGCCACATTGCCACCATAGTCTGCTGAGACCAGAGCTGCCATCATCCCATCTCATCTTCTAAGGCCCCAGAGATGTCTCAGCCCACCGATCGTCTCCCTGCTGCTCCCGCTCTGTGACGTCTGGCCCGTCTCTCTTTTTCTTGGCCCCTCATAGCCTGCAAGCCACAGCTGGTGTCCTGTGCTCATGGGGACACTGAGCTGCCTCCTTCCTCCTCTCTCTCTGTCTATACTTGGCAACTCTCTCACTCAGGACTCAGCCCCGTTCCTTCTGTAAAGGGCCAGGTAACACTTGGCTCTGTGGGCCAGGCTGGGATTGGCCAGGCTGGGATTGGTCAGCACTGAGATGGAGCGTGGAAGCCGGTAAGACATCAGCGAGTGGGTGGGACCGTGCTTTGCTCTTTGCTTATAGACACGGAAAGGCGGATTTCATAGACTTGTCATGAGTGAGGAAATATTTTTGGCTGGAATTCTGTCCACCCGTAAAAAATACAAAAACAGTTCTTAGCTTGTAAGCTGGAGAAAAGGAGGCAGCAGGCCAGATCTGGCCACTTGGCTGTGGCTGGCCAGCTCCTCCCCTAATCCACCCGCACTGCCCTCTTGTGACTAGGTACAGAATAAAGACAGGTTGTAGGTAGGAGAGAGCCAGCAGGCTTGACTGTGGGGACACTAAAACTGTCCCCTTTGCTCCTAGATAGGAAAGGGGACAACACAGGGGGAAAACTTGGATGTATGAATCAAAAGAAAGCAGGATTATCTACCTAAATGCTTGATTGTCAAGAGCTTTTAGAAGGAGGGGCTGGGGGCTGTGGCGATCGAGGGTGGGGAGAAGTCTTTAAGTGACACTGGCATGCATAGGTACATCGAGCGGCACCCCTGGAGAGCGGAAGCTACTGTAAAAACTGCCCTGGTCGTGGGCTGTGCATTTCCCTCCCCGGAAGGCTTTGAGATGTCCCTCCGCCTCTGCGGGGAGCTGAAGATGAGAGCGGGCTGCAGGGGAAGCAGGGCCTGGAGTGTCATTGAGAGATTGCAAAAACAATTCACTGCCAACAGACTGTCCCAGCAGGGGCCCAGTGCTATATCGTGGTCCTGATTGGCATGCTGCCCCTCGAATGCCCAATTAGATGGAACTAGGGAAACTGAATGCAGAGTTGGTCCGCTTTATCTCTGCGTAGCCACCCGAATGAACAGCATGGGAAACTGAGTCACCAGTCAGCCCTGAGCAAGCTCCCTACTCTGTCTTTTTTCCCAGGTGGCCAAGTTATCGGCTGGGGTTTTTTGGCTAGGACAGAGGGGAGGGAGGGTCCCAAATGCGATGGCTGGAATCAAAGGTAACTTCAAGGGGCAAACAGGAGTTTGGCTGGAAACTTTGCTGAGCGTTTCCATATAGGCTGGTGGATCAGCCAGATTGGCACGAGATGGATCCTAGGGCGGACGGAATCAAGCAAGAGAAAAAATTAGGGGTAAAAAGATGCTCAGGTTCACAACGTTGTAATCCCAGCTATCTGGGAGATGTGGAAAACCGAAACACACTGGCTTCCAACTCCTCAGTCAAAGGACAATGAGGTGCATTCAAATAGGTGTTGTCCTTTCCTGAGCCTCATTAACACCAAGAAGTCAAACAGAGCCCAACTTGACGAAACATCAAAACTGTGACTTCTTTTTAATTTTATATTTATTTTTAAATTTAAAATAAATTTAGTGTGTTTGAGACAGGGTCTTGCTATGTAGCCCAGGCTGGCCTGGAACTCAAAATCCTCCTGCCTCATCCTCCCGAGTGTGGGGATTACAGGAACGCACCACCACGCTTGGCTTTAAAACCATTACTTCTTAACAAAGAAAGTGACCTTTAAAAAAGTCTTCTTGGTCAAGAAACTTATATAAAGAGTAGGTAATGAAAGGGGACCCGTGGAGGAGAAATGTGTTGGTGGTGGCGAGCACGGGAGGGGCCAGGGTCCAGCCGTGGAGGTCAGGAAAGCAAGAAGATGCTCAGGTCTGCGGCAATAACACCTCTTGGCTACCCAGAAGACCTGGCAGTCTTACCTGCATCTAACCTGGTCTAAAGTAAGTGAGTTCATGTTACAAGCCAGCCAGGCTCCAGGGATCCAGCCAAGCAGGGAGAGCATTTGACAAGGGGAGCCTTGCAGAGCACAGTGGTTTTGGGGTGCTCGAAACTGACAGGCGCTGACTAGTTCCCATGCATGTGCATTTTTCCCTCCCCAAGATCAGCAGTTTGGATGGGTTTTCTCAACTACGCAGGTCCCTTCCCTTCCAACCCGGAATCCCGGAAAGAAAGGAAAGCCTTCCCCAGTGAGGGAGCTCATGTTCCCTCTTCCTTATCCCCACGGAGATTGGGGGGGGCAGCGGGAATGCTGGGGAGCACACGTGTCCCTGGAGGAACAGCCCATTGGCAATGCACGACCATCACTATTGATCTACGATTTATGAAAATAAAGCAATATGTGCCTGTTTCGGTGCCTGCCGTTTGCCTACCAATGGTGCAGTGTTCACCATTCCAGCCCTCTCGGCATTCACATTTGCCATCTTTACAGGTCCCGTGCTCAATGCAGCGGGGGTGGCACACACGCTGGTCACAAGCTGCGCCTGTCCAGCCCTCTTCACAGCGGCAGGCTCCCCCGATGCAGACGCCGTGAGTGCCACAGTCTACTGAGCACACTTCTGGAAGAAAAACAACGATTACAGCTCAACACTGCGGCCGGCAACGCCCTTCACGGAAGCCAGACCCCACGCACGGCTCTGGGGCCAGCCCGAGGTCCAGCGGCTACAGCATCTTTAGAGGCTTGTCTCTCCAAGGGCGAGGTATTAATTTTTTCCCCTCCCTTTCCATAGAGTAGTGGTTCTCGAAGTGTGGCCCCTGGACCCATGGCGTCCCCATCACCTGGGAACTTGTTGGGAATGGAAAGCCTTGTGTCCTGGTTGCGTCAAATGAATTAGAGGCTTTGAGAGCCAGGCTCACAAATTCATTTTACCAAGTCCTTCAGGTGGTTTGGATAGGCGTGACAACAGCTATTGTAGAGATGGAGGCCATCCAGAGAGGAGGCCAGGCAGTGGGTCCTGTTCAGCAAAGCTAAGTGGGAGGGACCGACCTGGTAAGAGACCTGGTGGATCCTCATTCCCTAGCCAACAGGGCTTCGTCCTCCATTGAAGCCTGTGAGGCCTGGTGGGGACCCCCGCTCCATCCACATGATAACCGAAGACCCCCGTGTTTGGCACCCTGGCGGCCGTGGTGACCCCTCTAATTACGCTGCACTTACACAGCCTCTTTCTCGAAGGAGCTCAAAGTCTTTTGTGGCTGGGGAGGAGACAGACAGACAGACAGGCACTCACTGGCGCTCCAGACCTCTCACGCGAGGACAAGCACGTGCGAGGCAGACACTCATCCTTACAACAGGCTGCTGAGGGGGGCACGGCTCGCCATGCCAGGGGAGGGGACACCAGACCAGGATGGGCAGTGACTCGCTCAAAGTCACACAGCATGTCGGTAGCATAACTGGGCCATGGATCTAGGACTCTGTGCCTCGCCCCATCCTCTGTAGGGCTTTGCAAGGACCATCAGCATCAAAGATGAAGCTAGAGTTGAGGGGGCTGAGGCGACATCCCAAAATAGCCCAGGTGAACTGACTCTTCTTTCGTTGTGGAATGAAATATTCATTTCTTTCCCGTTGTAGGCAGCGCCTCACATCGCTTCCCTCCCTGATTGCCATGGCAGCCTGACAGCTGCCTCCCCGCCCCGCGGAAGGGGGCGGCAGGACGGTGGCTAGCTGAGATGGGCGCACGTCAGTGTGAAGGGAACCCTTCTCGGGAAGGTTGGGCCCAGCCTGAACTGTTGAACCATTCCATTTTGAAGGTCACTCCGGAAGTAAGACACATACTGTTAATTTTAGGAAAATAGAGTGCACAGCACAACTTCATTATTTTCCTGTCGCTGGCGTGTTGCGGAGCTTTATGGCCTGTTCCCAAGGCACCCCAGGGGAGCCTCTTTCCTGTTTTACAGGATGTCCTATTCAGTTTGTCTGGGACGGAATTGTTCTGTTTTGTTTCCTGGTTCCTTTAGGGAGTGTAGGTAAGGAAACCTACAATGCAAATAGAAGCATCCCTCCCGGGGCCTGCGTCCACTCATGGCGGTGGGACCAATGAGGTACGAGAATCAACAGGTTTCTCTTTTCTCTTCTTCTCCAAGATCACAGCCGCCACGGCTCAGGAGAAGAGAGTAAGAATAAGGCGCTATGTGATCGATGGAAGTCCCTCACCCCAAGCTAAGTGTGAGGAAGAGATTCCCGTCCGTCCAGGCACAGGATGGGCACGGGGCATGGGCACGGGAAGGCAAGGGGATGACCTCTCAGCTTACCAACGGAGCAGTCGGGACCCATCCAGTTGGGGTCGCAGCTGCAGAGGCCCGTGTCCGGGAGGTAGGTGCCATGCCCGCTGCACTGGTCAGGGCACTGCACCCTCGCCAGCTCACAGTTGAGACCACCCCAGCCGGGGCTGCAGAGGCACTCTCCGTGCACGCAGACCCCGTGGCTGGAGCAGGTGGGATCCAGGCAGTCGACTGAAACAGAGCAGAGAGGAAAAGCACGGATCACTCACGGAGGACCAGCACGTGGCAGGGGCCTTCTGCTGAACGGACTGGTGGGTCACCTGTTCCTGTCCACTCTCTCACAAATGGAGCATCCCAGGCAATATGTATGTGGTCTCTTGAAGGAACACCCATGAAACTGAAAACACCAGCTCTCAAAACTTGAAGAGGATGCAAGAAAACTGAGGGGATTTCTCACGTGGAATTAGGAAGAGTCAGAGGCAGCCTCTATAGAGATACAGAAGTGCATCATTCAACCGTTAAAACCCTGTCCTTCCAAACATCTGTACCTCAACTGACCCACAGCAGGAATGGCAACACCATTGTGGCCAAAGATGAGTCCCCTCTTTCTAAGTGGGGGAGTTTGAGAGGCTCATTCTAATTTCGCTAATCCTCAACGTCAAAAGGGGACAGAAAGAACACCCATGAAACTCATAATACGTGAGTCACTTTCCTAATTAAGTTTCACTTAGGCTGAGCCTAAAATTAGTTTTCATTCTGTGAGACATGCTGACTGAAGGGGTCTGTGAATGTGTAGGATGGAAGGGGCGAAGCTGGGTGTGGAACTGATCCAAAGGTGTAACCTTCCTGTAGGTGATCCAAAGGTGTAACCATCCAAAGGTGTAACTGATCCAAAGGTGTAACCTTCCTGTAGGTGATCCAAAGGTGTAACCATCCAAAGGTGTAACTGATCCAAAGGTGTAACCTTCCTGTAGGTGATCCAAAGGTGTAACCATCCAAAGGTGTAACTGATCCAAAGGTGTAACCTTCCCGTAGGTGGTCAAGAGTGAACTGCACGGGTAAATATCTTTGGCCATGGCACTGGCCCACCATGAGCCAGTCCGTCGGACAAGTTAACGGTCTGATTCTGGTCATCGTCATCCTTGCTTGATTCGTGGTCTGACTCGGAAGGTGACCGCTCAGGAATCCACTCAACGCAAGAGGAGAGCAAGCCGCGAAGGCGAATTCCTGTAGGAGAATGTGATCTGAAACCTTGGACATCCACCTGGCCTGCGGGCTGGAGATCAAGTCTTCCTGTAGGCATACCAGCTCCCTTCGATGTGCCTAGGAAATGATGCAATGGCCAATGGAGGAGGCTCTGCACGCTGTGGGGTTTGAAGGAGGAATGACGCTTCTGCGGAGGGCTCACATGTAGCCTTGTGGATCAGAGAAATGTGGAAGTCTCATCTCCTTATTTGACTAAAACATACATGTTCGTCATTTTATTTATTTATTTATTTATTTTATTTATTTATTTTGCAGTACTGAGGGTTGAACCCAGGGCCTTGTGCCTGCATGCTCTGTAAGTGCTGGACCACTGAGCTGCACCCTCAGTCCATTTTTTTACCGTTTTTGAGACAGGGTCTCGCTAAATTACGCAGCCTGCCTCTGGTCTCGAACTTGCGATCCTCCTGCCTCAGCCTCCCGAGTTGCTGGGATTACAGGCATGCGCCACTGCACCTGGGTTATTTATTTTTAAACTTTTTATTTTTGAGGGTACTGGGGGCTAAACCCTTGGCCTCATGCTTATAGGCTTTGCAAGTGCTGTACTGTCGAGCTCTACTCTCAGCCTATTTTTTAACTTTATTTTGAGACGTGGTCTCGCTAAGTTACACAGACTGCCTCTGCTCTCGATCTTGTGATCCTCCTGCCTCCGCCTCCCAAGCCGCGGGGATGACAGGCGTGCGCCCCCATGCTTGGCTTCACGTTCATCATCTTATCAGCTTTGAAATCAAGTCTGTTGGTACAGATGAAAGCACCAGTTCTGCCATCACCTGGTGGGGACACAGTCAACCTGAGGTGGCTTTAAATTCTTTTCTCAGGGATTTGTGTTTTTTTTGGCCACAACAACGCTGAACTCAATCCCTTGAGCACAGCTGTGCTATCTTGTGGTTCAAATCCTCAGGGGAGATTTTGTTTTCTCTCCTTACCTAATGCCAAGATTGAAAAGTGCAAGGCTTTTGGTCCCTAAATAATTCATCCTTACAGCAAGATGGTAAATCGTTGGGGTTCCTGCTTTTTGTGGTGTCTCCCAGTTTACTGCCAATGTTGGCAGCCATTTTTTTCCTTCTTATTTAAACACAAAATAATGACATATTTTAATATTGACAATATGTTGACCAAATATGACAGCTTAAAATGATCTATGCCACAATTCAAGGGACATCAGACTTGCGGAATTTAGATTTGCAAGAAAACATAATATTCCATGAAGCTTCCAAAGCCCCTCCTCCCTTGAGGCAAAAATACTAATTTTCTGTAGTAAGAGACATTTCTCGGGATCCCATTTGGATATTCTAAGGAAGATATTATTTATGGAAGCCAGTTCCAAATTGTTTGAGCCATAGGGAAAATAGTGACTTTTTTTCCCTCCAGAAAGGTGAAAATTTTCAGTGACTCATTATTAGTTGGAGATGTTTATGGTGATGTTACTTAATCTTCTTATAATCACTTTTGAGTGGGATTCATTGCCATGGGGAAGGTAACTCCAGATGACATAAATTCTTCTGGTACCTTCTGATTGGCTCTTTTTAGGGTGGTAGGACACATCTGGGGACAAATTTGAGCTGAAAGGTTTAAACACAGAAGATATTTGCGAAGGAGCCGTCTAGTGCCTTTGTTGTCTCTTGCTTGGCGCAACTGAGGGATTGTCGTATACGCTCAGTACGTGACGGCTGTGAGAACGAACGGCAGGCTGCTATAAGCACTTGTCATTAGCAGGACAAATTTCCAATGAGGAGGGATGATTAGAAAGAGAAGTGCTGCTACTATGTCTTGCTTTTGGAAATAGTCTGTATTTGGGGATCTGCGAAATAGGAGCTAATTCACTCAGAAACAATCATGTTCTGGGTCTTCTACTAAAGGAAATCCTGAAGTTCTAATTATTATTTTTTTTACTCTGTCTTCATTTCTAATAGGGCAAAATAAAAATATCCACCAAAATATCTTGTGTGTTATTGCCTCAAAAATTTCACTTAACCTATAATTAGCCATTTAAAATGGTTGGTGAGGTGCCAACAGCTAGGAGCTTTCAAAAATATATCATCATCTTTTTCTTGGAAGGATGAAATAATATAGAGTAGTGGTGGTGGTGGGGGGGGGTGGTGGTGGTGGTGGTGGTGGCAGTGAGAGAGAGAGCGAGCGAGAGAGATTTTTCTTCTAGATAAATTAGTTTTCTCTTCTCTACCCAGAATTATGGTATGAGAAAATGAGGGAAATCTGCTGAGATTTATTAGCCTAGTACCAGAATGTCATCAAAAGGACCATTTATGCTATCTAAAAATATGAGCAAACCCTTTCTTTGGTCAGTGGTACCAGTAAATATGCCCTCAGTGCTATATAATTACGGCAGCTGATGGAATAACTAAAGTCAAACTTTAAGAGGAGCAGTTTCACTATGAATTTTAAATCTGGCTCCAATTTCAAAAGCTGGTCTTGCGGCCACATCCTTAGAGTCTTTAGCAGGCAGAAGGGACCGTGGCATTTTACGAAACTTTATAAATGGAAACAGTGTTACACTTAAAAGGGGGACAGTGGCCTTTACCAGCTAAGTACCCCGAGCCTTGGAACACCAGCTCCCTGGCAGCTGAAATCATTAGAACTCATTTAGTCTTGGGTCCTCTGAAGGTTTGACAAAAAAGGGTTGTGAATGCAATTTCTATCCCTAAGGATGAAAAAGGAGGTCAAGGAGTTTTACAAACAATATGTACTATGAACCCCTGAAGAACCATGAATTACATTTATGAAGTTAAATGTCATTGAAAAATGACTCAACCATGAAACTGACATGAAAACATGGCTGACTTAAACTAATATGTCAGTTCCTCTCTCATCACCTCTCCACTCCTCCAGACATCAGTGAGCCAGGCTTCATGAAGATGTCCTTTCATTTTCCTGCACAAATTTGTTAATAGCACAGCAATGTTTATGCAGCAAAAACAGAGGATGGCAACTATTGATTTCATCGCCACGGCCATTTCAGGTAAATTGTTTGAACAGTCTGACTGTGATGAACATCAGAAATAAAAAAGCTAAATGGAAGGAAAAGTGCTGATCTAGACGTTCTGATTCCATTTCCTATTTTGAAAACAGCCCATGAATCACCTCGGTTCATTCTTTTGGGGTAGCAGAAATCAATAGGGGAGACTTCATCCTTTTGTAATGTTCCACGTGGCTCACTCGTTTTGTTGGATGGTTAGTTTACTCCGAACATTTAAATAAGACTGGCTGGGACAGTAAGGAGGTGGAGGGGCCTCTTGAAGTTCCCCTCATACAGATGCGCACAGTCTTTCCTGAGGAGGAAAAAGGTCCAAGGAAATGCTATTGCGCCGGCATTTTCCTCTCGCCCCATGATGTATGCCGAAGGTTGTTTTAACCTTTCTTGTCAAATGACTGGCCTCTCCCATGTTTTCAGCGAATGCAGCCTTGCTTCCTACAATCCATTTATCTTTAAGAACTTTAACCTTTCGAGCAGGGTTATTAAATCAGTGTTTCCTCCATCCCAACTCCCAATTTGGTTTTATGATACAAACATAGGGAGGCTACCTTTTATAATAGAGGGAGAAATCTATAGAGAATTGAACAAGGGAAGGGCTGAGGGTCAGGTTGCTGAACCCCATTAAGGGCATTACTACTGATAGATTGGAAAATCCTAGAAGAATAATGTCATGAAGGCTGACTCTTCGTAGCTATCCTTTAAGAAAACTATGAGATGGGGGATTTTACAAGGGAAGTCTATGAGGGTTTAATCTAAGGATAAGGCACTGCCATTACTTTGTGGTGGGACCTGCAGTGATTTGTTGTATTGTATGGAACTCTGGCAATCCATAGTTAATGGAATGGAAGAACGGATCTACCAGCCTCTGAGAACCTCTCAGAACGTGCGGTCCTTCATCGTCAGCTTGTTCATGATGGAGCACATGATGGGCACCAGAATCTTCTCTTTGGGCCATCCTGGTCATCTCAAGCTGTCTCACACGGAGCAAGCAGGAGGCTCCACTTTCCCCTTAAGCTATTGGGAGAGTTGACACTGTTTACCCTGGGACACGAGAGGAAAAAGGCCCAGTTGAATGCATGCGGACATTTCACTGGGAGATGGACTTAGAATAAAGGAGCTTGGCTGGAAGACAATGACCCAATTCAAAGGCTGGGAAATGGGCAAGGGGCTGAAGGAAGCTAAGTCCTTACCTCCCTACCAATTTGTGGTTGATTCTTTGTGTGGTGAGAAGCAGTGGATGGGCAAGTAGAGGCCATATTCAGGAAGGGCAAATACAAGAGGGAAGGGCACAGGCATCCGAGTTCCCATGTCTTACTGGCACCAGAACTTGGTTCTGATACCTTGGTACCAAATAACTCTCCTGGGAGAACCAACCAGAGTAACTAGCACTTGTTAGAGCTGATTTTGGAACACCTCCCTATTCCCACACTTCCTCCCCAGTGTCCCCTTCTGATCTCCCAGCCTGATCTTGGACTATAATTTGTCAGATCAGCTTTACTTTACGACATCGCTGATTTTCCCTGCGTGTGCCAGAGGCCCTGAAACGGGTGCCATCATGAGCTCCTCGGAATTCATCGAGTCCCGTCCTCTTGCTGCACACCCGCTCCCTAATTCCGTGTGATTGTAGGTAACCTGGGCGATTTCCCTACGTGGTTTCTCCAAATGACCTGGATAACTGGGGTCTTTCAAGCCTGGCTGCTCTCTATGGATTTTGTATTTACACAGATGCATACGGGCGTTAGATTAACAGGAAAAGCAAGCACAAACAAACAAACAACAAAAATAACAGCTCACTCCCCCAAACCAAAAACCAGCTATGACAAAAAAAGAGAGGGCTTAGGAATGCTCATTTCTTTTCTCTAGATAGCTTTAGTAACTCAGTTTGGTGGACTTCAAATGAAGATGCAGAAGAAAAGAGGGCAGATGACAGGGAGAGGGGAAGGGAAAAGGGGGAAAAGAAAGAGAGGGAGGAAGAGGAGTGCAGGGAAATAGAAGACAGACAGACAGAGGCAAAGAGAGACATTTAAAGAGAAAAACAAGAAGGGGAAGGGAAAGGGAGGTCGTATCTGTAAAGCAGGTGTAAGCAACACATTTCTTCCAGAGCCGTCTCCATTGGCCCTTTCTGTTCTACAGTTAAAGAAGTTTATCAAAGCCAAGGTGGTTGAAATTTCCTTTGCAACCCAGGGAGCCCAGGATGGGGCTCCGTGGTCAAGGTCAGGCCCCGAGCAGCCTCCTCCGCTGCCCTGCCGGCCCGGGCGCTCACCTTCCTCACAGTGTTCGCCTTTGTAGCCCGCGGAGCACACGCAATTCCCGTCAATGCAGGAGCCGTGGCCCCCACAGGACGGATCGATGCACTGATTCATGGGCACGTCGCACTCTGCGCCCTTCCAGCCGCTGTAGCACTGGCACGTTCCTTTGGAGTACTGTCCGTTCCCACTGCACAGGACAGGACAGGCAGCTGCAAGACCAAAGACAGAACACTGGGTCACGGCGAGGCCAGCCTCTGAAGGGCTGTGTCGGTCTGAGGAGGGAGAGCCCGTTTAGCACCGTGTTTTTGCTCACAACCTTGTTGGCTGGTGACTTTGGCCACAGAGGTGCAGAGCCATCTCTAAATAACTCACAACAATAATGCCTAGAATGTGCCCGGACCCACAGCGAGCGCTTTGCATACAGTTCCTGACTTGATCAGAACAATCACCCTGGGAGGTGGAGCTACCATCAGGATTCCCACTGGCAGGTGAGGCTCAGACTGGTGACGTTGCTTGCCTGTTGTCACAAAGCTCACAAGCAGGGCAGCCTCAGTGGAAGCCAGGTTGGCTCGACTACAAAGCTGTGCCTTTAACTGCGCCACAAAGACTGCCTTGTTGCTGTTGTTGTTATAGGATCCAAATCCACTTTGCTTATTATTTTGTCCTCAGATTAGCTGACTTCTATCATGACAATTGGGAGAAGGACCAGGCAACCCACTCCCAAAAATCAATCCACCAATGAAAACCCTATGAATAGCAGAGAAGCACTGACAATGGTGTTTTGCCTGTTGGACGTAGGGTCCCTATGAGTCGGATAACGACTTGATGGCACCTAACAACAACATCCTGACAATTGATGTCTATGGAGACGCAAAGAGGATGGGATGCTTTTGAGCCAATGAGCTCTCTGCTTTAGTTTGTTACCTACACCATGAAGAAACAAGCGTGCCTACCTCAAAGGCGAACACGTGCACTAAAGTATAAAGACTGAGTAAGTCTGGCCTGTGACAAAACAAAAGGAAGGGGCGGGTAGGCTGAAGATACGAAACCTCGAACCGTTCGCATCTCAGCCTTTTTGTATTTATTTATGGAACAAAAGTTGAAAAATCTGTGGGAATTGTCTGGGATGAGATTACTCTTGTTTGGTGCTCTCGAGTTGGTATCTGACCCCCAGCGACCCTATGTACAACAGGTGAAACACTCTTGTCAGTGCTTCTCTGCTATTCATAGGGTTTTCAGTGGCTGACTGTTTTTTGGGAGTGGGTTACTGGGTCTTTCTCCCAAGCCTACAACACCTGGTGTTCCCAGGTGGTCTCCCATCCAAGTACTAACCAGGCCCGACCCTGCTTAGCTTCTGAGATCTGACGGGATTGGATGCCACAGAGCTACCGCCGCAGGCAGGATGAGGTTACCTACAGTTTATCACTTTGTCCTAAATGGCACAAAATCTCCTTTTTCAGATTTTATCCAGAATGGATTTGAGTGGGCTCCTTCAGGCTTTGGACTTCTTACTTCAGCATCAGTTTGTGAAGAACCTATGTTTCGAACCTGCCTCCTAAATTGGACCTAAAATAAGGTCCAATAGCTCTGGCTATGCACTAGCCTTCAGAAAGAGATCTTCGTAACTGACCAGTGTGGACGCTTTGCTGGCTCCTGGTGTAGTCTGGGGTTGTGAGCCCAGGTCTGAGGATTCTTCGTGCGTGTCAGTGTGCTCACTCACACACGACCAGGTGACCTCCCTGGGTCACGCAGGGGACTGGACATCCCCTCATAGCATTTCCTAGCCAACTGCCCCATTCTGCCTTTTGTCATCATATTTCCGTTTAATTTTTATAGTCATTAACAAACTCCCTCTGTGAGTGTCTAATTTCCCAAAGCTACGATAAACTACTCTAGGATTGGGACTATATTTACACCGATTTCATAGCAGTGCTGTGCGCATCAATGCTGGCATGATTGGGTAAATAGTTTTCCTATATTTCTGATAGTTAAGGGATGCCCCTTGAATATGGGATATATGGATAAAAACCAAACAGTTACCTCTGAAAGACAAGGAAAGAACAGTTTTTGGAGTAGCCTTCGTGTTACACACAATGCCTTTTTCTGGGAAAGCACATGTTTTATCTTAATTGCAAACTGACCCGAAATAAAACATCCCAACAGCTGACATATGATTGAGGGGATATTTCCCTCCAAAATGCTTTAAAAGAGGACAGTTGTGAAAAGTGCCAAGGGTACTATTTCCAGTAGAATTCTTATCCTTATGAATCTACCAGAGAGGGATGAGTTCAAGAGCGGGAACATGGGAGACACACGCTGATTCAGATGAACTGCTCGGCGCGTAGGGAGTACGCCTCCTCTGTTAAGAATGCCTAGGCAGAAGGTTCTGCACCGTTACTGGAGATATTGACTGTCTAAGAGAGGACAGAGGAAAGAGCTTTGAGCCCAAGGTGCCCAAGATTCAAATAAGGGACTGTGCAAATATGAACTAGCGTGAGGAATGAAGGGCTTTTTTTGAAGTCTTGAGAAGGATTTGAAGACAAATGAGTTTATTCCATCTTAATTTCTCGTGAGATTCATGCTAAACTCTCAGCCAGAAGTACAGACAGGCAAGTGGGCAACCACGCCCCCTTCTGGACTTCTGCAGACATCACTGATAGATCATGGCATCTTGTCCTCCTGAGCCTAGACAGAGCCTCAAAACCTTCAAGGCACTGCCTAGGTAGACATCTGCCAGCAGGCAGAGTTGGCATTCAAGAAACAAAACCAAACCAAACCCTACTTGTTATTTCCAGTCTGGGTAATATTGAATGTATCTCCTGATGGGAAGGCTAGACTCCGCATTATTTCTCACCCCTGATTCCGCTCTCACCCTCTGAAATAAAATAATATTGAGACACGTGGCTGTACAATGTGCAGTCAAATGAGCTCCCAAGGTCTCTTTCTGACCTGAGCGTTACAATTTGGATGAGCTCCATGGATGGGAGACAAAGTCTCACCAGGTCGCTGGCACTGGTCTTCTCTTGTACCCTTCTTCTACCCAAAAGGTAGAGGAAAAAAGGGGCAAATAATTATTGTCTATATTAACTGATGCCTGCAGCTGTAGCCCTGTGGCATCTGATCCCGTCAGATATCGGAAGCTAAGCAGGATTGGGTCTGGTTAGTACTTGGATGGGAGACCACCTGGGAACACCAGGTGCTGTAGGCTTGGGAGAAGGACCTGGCAACCCACTCCCAAAAATCAATCTGCCATTGAAAACCCTACGGATAGCAGAGAAACAGTGACAATAGTGTTTCCCCTGTTGTATGTAGGGTCGCTATGAGTCAGATACTGACTTGACAGCACCTAACAACAACAACATATTAATTGATAAAATATAGTCAAGATTATTTTCTTTACTCACAGTGAAACTCTCTTCTGCACAAACTCCAAGTGGTGGGGAAAAAATCAAATTGTCTAGAAGGTAAGAATGCCTTTTATTTAAAATCAGGGGCCTGGGAAATCAAATTTAAAATGTGACCTACTTAAATTACTCAGGGAAAAAAGTGGAAAAATAGTCAGGTCAGAGAGTGCTGCACATCTCTAAATGCAGCCTTTTTTCAATATGTTTGCCGCACGCTGGCTAGGAATGTGGTCAAAATGCAAAACACTGGGCTATTTGTGGGGAAAGCAGGGCACTGATGGGTTCGGCTGATGGCACATAAAAAGCAAAAGATGGGCTAATTAGAGAAGCGAAACGCCAAAAATCCATTTGCCGTTGGAACAGAGTGCAGACACATGCCAGATGAGCGCCCTCCAGTGGTCACTGGGCTTTCTGCATGGAAAGCACCTGTCCCTGGGAGTACTTTCATTATCAGACATAACTCAACCCAGAGCATTACCATACATAAGACAGACCCAGACTTTTCCACTCTGGGGAGACTGGATAGGAAGTGAGAATATCCTGTATGGATAACTTCTTCTATTTTTTATAATCATGGAATCTACGTTCTTTTTTATCATAGGATATAGAAAAACAAGTCTGACCCCAAACTCTGCTAAGAAGTAGGACAAAGGAGAGGTGGAAAGAGCAAGGGTTTTGACGCCAGAAAGATGTGGGTTCCAAAATGAGCCTGTCACTCACCTGCTGTGCGATTTTGCAAAGATGCCTGGACTTCTTGGACATTCTATTTCCCCTTTAAAAAACTGTCTTTCTATATTGGTGGGAGGATTAAGTGCGATAACACGGGCAAGGACTCAAAGCAGTAGCAGATACCTGGGAGGCAACTAATGGATGCTCCCTTATGACATGCCAAACGGAACAAGTGCCAACCTGACTTGAGGGGCTGATATGATTAAAAAATGCGGGTCTCACACATGTCCGCATGTATTCAACACACAGACTATCACCGCCATCGAAAGAGTGTCAGAACTAACGGAAAGAGTTCATCAGTTTCTGCCCCCCCATCCCAGTCCTCCCTGGTTGTGGGTGGCAGCTGGATTTAATTGGTCAGGAATCACACATAGGGTGTCTTCCATTTCTGTCTCTCTCCTTCTCCTGGATTCCGCAGGCTTACAGAAGTAGAACATTGTGCATTCAGGCTTCTATTTAAAATTAATTAAAATGTGTGTACAAATTGACTATTCCTGTTTTACTAAATCTAGTAAATGGAAGCTTTAAGACTCCCGCGGAAGGAAAATAAATTACCGCTGCCACTAACGACTGACAAGTTAACAGGCTGATGACAAAAAAATGACACAATTTAGATTCACCTAAACGGTGTAAAGCTCATTTTAATGATCAAGCGGGACCTCCCCCTCCCCAAGTTCTCTGTAAAGGATAAGACAAATTATCAGTGTTATTTACTCCATAGGCAGGAACAGGACGAACCACTCATTGCTGTTTTAAGAAAAATCCTGTCTCCTTGGAGTTTTCAGTGAATACCTGGAGAAAACATAAAAGTTGTTGGGGAGGGCCGGGCATGAAAGCAGAGGCAAAATGCCTGCAGCCTGACAAATTGTTGGTGGACGAGACTCGTGAAGAGGGAATTTCAAATAATGTGTCTCTTAGAAATGGTTTTAAAACTAATGTAAAACTGCTTTAGAAAACAGACTTCAGAACATAATACTGGAACCTAGGACTCTGGGTAAATCGTCAAGATACAGGTATTGACTCATTGTCTTATACCACAATGAGCCTACAAACACTGATGAGTAACCTAACAGGTGTAAGCTCGCTGGGATTTAGCTCCGTTGGTAGAGCGCCACCCCGCAGGCTCCTGAGATCCTGAGTTTGATTCCCAGCACTGCAAAAATGAGAGAGGGCAGTCCTGAAACAATCAGCCACTGAAAACCCTAGGAGGGTCGCCATGAGTCAGACACCACTTGAGGGCACCTAACTAACAATAGGTGTAAGCAGCTAGGGTAGGTGGTAAGGGAAATGGAATGGTAGAAAGAAGGTGCCTCAACTCTTTAGAAGCAACTGAGCATGCAACACTTGGGTGATGGAGGCAAGGCAAAGAGAGTTCAGGGTCTCTGACACCAAAACTGGCTCTCCATTTTCTTTTCGATTGTGCACTTAACTTGGTGCTGAGCAAAACAGTGTTAGGAAAAGTGAGTTTTGATTATAGCTGTTGTTGTTGTTAGGTGCCGTCAAGTCGGTATCCAACTCATAGAGACCCTCTGTACAACAGGGGAAACACTATTGTCAGTGCTTCTCTATCGGATGCCGCAGGGCTGCAGCTGCAGGCCTTGATTACAGCTAGAGCCCTGCAATTGGTAGTCCATTTGGAGGACAGTAAATTTGAGCCCCACTACATCTTATATTCAAAAATAAATTCCATACTGAGTAAGGGTCTAAATAGAAAAAAAAAAAAAGGAAAATTACAAGTGTTAGAAAAATATTGAAGACTATTTTTATTTTCTTGGGCAGGAGATATTTAAACAAAACATAAATTCTAGAAACTATGGTACATATACATAATGGAATACTACTCAGCAATCAAAAACTGAAATAATGCCATTTGCAGCAAAATGGATGGAATTGGAGAAAATTATTTTCAGTGAATGAACACAAGCCCAGAATACCATGTTCTCACTTGTATGAGGGATCTGAATCAAAAATTAAAAGAAGGAAAAAATCCTATGCGGAGGTCAGAACATAATGAAAAGCTAAAGTCGACTTAGCGGAGAAGGGACAATTTGGGGAGCGTAAAAGGAGGAGGGAGAGATCTAGCAAAAGGAAGAAATCTTGGGAGAGGAGGGGAGGGAGAGGAGGAACAAGAAGGAGTGAGGAATGGGGGAGGGGGCGACCTCTGGGTGAACAGCCCAACTTTAATAGTTCTGGAAATAATTATAATAACACCAATAACACCAAAGAATGGTAATAAGATGGATGGGCTAGAAAATTCAGGTAAAATTCAGGTGACAATGTAAAAAGATAGTTCACTACAGAAAAAGTTTCTACCTTAAACATAATTGAGACCCAAGGATATATAGAAAAACATTATCATAAAAAGACATGTAAATGGAAGAGAGGTCTTTGGTGGGGGGGAGTGGGATGGGGGAAGGAAGTGCACA
>VMDO01018239.1:8479-42794 GCA_007922755.1 Pedetes capensis
TTTTTTTTTTTTACTGTTTTTGAGACAGGGTCTTGCTAAATTACGCAGACTGCCTCTGGTCTCAAACTTGTGATCCTCCTGCCTCCGCCTCCCGAGTTGCTGGGATTACAGGTGTGTGCCACCACACCTGGCATGGACTATATCTCAATGGACCTGTTAAAAAAAAAAGCCACTAGGTCCAGTCTACACTTAAAGAGATGAGATCATGTGCAAGCATGGATGTCAGGAAGAGATCACTGGATACTATCTTAGAATTCTTCCTGTCACATGCCTCTCATGAGTGCAGAAGAACAAAAGAGTTATCACACAAGGACTGACACTTTGGTATGTAGTGTTTCTATCCATTAACAAAATGTAGCCCAGGGATAACCCAAGCCCTGATCAACCAAAGGCTCTGATCAGGATTAGCAACTGTTCCTTCAGTGGAGCAAGGAGTTCAACAGTCAGGTGGGAAATGGTGAGGGCCAGGGGTGTGAGGAGAGTTGACACATCAGCAGTCATCTCCTATGAATCACCATCATGACAAGGTAGGCATTATCATCCCCATGTACACAAAGAGATTAATTTAGACCCAAGGTCAGAAAACCAGTAAGGTTTTCAACATTTAGTACCAACATTCAAATCTGAGTCTTTGTGATGACAAAGAACACTTCGTTCTTATATTCAGTGCTAAGCAACTTTTTCTTATTGGTGTGAGAATTAATTTAGGAAAGATTCACATGTTTACTACTTTTTTTTAACCAAGCAAACTAAAAATGGCATTATTGAATTTCAAAGAGAGAAAAATTGTGTATATGCAATTTATATTACCTACTTTGTTGTTGTTAGGTGCCGTCGAGTCGGTATCCAACTCATAGTGACCCTCTGTACAACAGGGGAAACACTATTGTCAGTGCTTCTCTGCTGTGCATAGGGTTTTTCAATGGCAGATTGCTTTTTGGGAGGGGGTTGCCAGGTCCTTCTCCCAAGCCTGCAGCACCTGGTGTTCCAGGCGGTCTCCCATCCAGGTACTAACCAGGCCTGGCCCTGCTTAGCTTCCGAGATCTGATGGGATCGGATTCCACAGGGCTATGGCTGCAGGCCATTACCTACTTTACTAACTAAAAAGAATGCCAATAATAAAATTGGCCCAGCTCTCAGCTACTAAAATACTAATATCTACATGTATTTAAGAAATTCAACAGACAATAGTGTTTTAATCTGTTATACTTACATTTACAGTCACAAAGTGTGTTTATGTGTATCATCTTCTTTATTTCTTAGAACATACCTTATGAGCATTATCAGCCCTTTATTTATTTTTTTTCCGGTACTGGAGGTTGAACCCAGGGCCTTGCACTTGCATGCTCTGCAAGTGCTGAACCACTGAGCTGCACCTTCAGCCCTTTTTTTTTTTTTTTTTTTTTTTTTTTTTTTTTTTTTTTTTTTTTTTTTTTTTTTTTTTTTTTTTTTTTTTTTTTTTTTTTTTACTTATTTGAGACAGGGTCTCACTAGTTACACAGACTGCCTCTGGTCTCGAACTTGCAACCCTCCTGCCTCCATCTCCCGAGCCACTGGGATTACAGGCATGTGCCACCATGCCCAGCGATCAGCCCATTTTGAGAAAGAAAAACTGGTATCTGAGAGGTGAAGTGTTTTCTCCAAGTTTTCCCAAGTTTAATTGCTGAACTGAACTGAGGTTGGTTCATTTGATTCAGTACAGCCTTTAGTGGATGTGTGAGTCAGGATGCCTTTAGCTGCAAGTAAAAGAATACTAGAATAACATTTTTGGGGCGACATATGCCTATAATTACCTCATATTCTAAGAAATCTGGAGGGAGATAGCTCCTGACTAGGTGCAACAGTTCCACAATGTCACCAAGAACCAGGATAGAAAGAACCTGTTCTACAGGACCACAAGAATGTTGGCTTTTGATCTCTGAGCTTGCAGTCTCCATCACATGCTACTATTTCAACTTCAAGCAACACCCTCACTTCAGTGTTCCAAACATGGGCAAGAAAATCTGCTGCCATAAAACAATATTCCAACACCTTCTCTTACCATGAAGAAAGGACCCCCACAACCCCCACCACATACTCCCATCTCATTGAGTCACAGGTACACCTGTAGCTGTAGGAAGGTTTGGAATGTATGTGGGAAGAGCCGTGGGGTTGCCATATCTTAGACCAATCAGGACTTATTCCCTGGGGCTGGGGGAGGAGTCTGCCTTCCCTAAGGTCAAAGAACTTTCACTTTGCAACTGAGAAAACCAAGGTTCTGTCACCAGGAGGAAGGAAGGGGCTGAATAGCTTTTGGGTAGGCAGTCAGCCATGCTTACTAGGCTGTGTTGTCCCTTGGGGAGACACAGAGGAATAACACATGGCCCCACATCATTCAGTGCAAACAGTCCCCTCCAGTTGTTGTAGGACCCCCACCCATACCTCTGCGTAGGGAGGACAGGATGAGGTGAACAGTGCAATCCTGAGCAGCCCCACCATCGACAACCGCCAATTTCCAAAAGGACAGGCACAGGGTTCCCTGGCAACTCTGCACTGGGCTGAACTTCAAGAGCCATCTCTCTCTAATGGGCAGGCCATCTTCACATCCACTTTTCCTCTTCTAGCATGTTCTGCACTGAGCTACCAAACAACAACAACAAAAATCTCAAAACATAGTCACAGAGGGTAAAGAGGCAGCCCACCACTTCCTAAACCTTCAGTGGCTGGCCTTTGTTTTAAAACAAAGACCAAAACCTTGGCGTAGACAAGGCCTGGCACGGCTCACCTCTGCCAACTTTTCCAGCCCCAATTTACACTGCCTCAGAAAAAAACTTTCCCTAAAAGTAGGTCAGGCCTTGTAATTGTACGTTTCTAAGACCCAGTGAATTTCTTCTTGGCCTCACTTATTACACTGTGCATTTTATAATTATGTTTGTGATTGCTTGATTAGTGTTTGATTTCCCCCACTAGAGTACAGGCACCTGGAGGCCGAGAACTCTCTGTTGTGGTTTCCACGTGCGGCAGAGATTACTATGACTTCCCAATATCTAGTTTATCGTAAGAAAAAAAAATCCCCAACTGACTGAGGGCAGAACTGCACCCAGCTGGAGTGCTCCATGTCCCAGCTGCCCTGCTCGTCCTACCTTCCCCTGCAGCTGGATGTGGCCGTGTGACTAAGTTATGGGCAGTTACACTTACACAGCATAGTGAGGTAGCTCTAGGAAGTCTCCTTAAAAGGGACAGTAAGAGGCCCTCATCATTCTTCCTTTCTGCTTGCTGGAATCCAAACCCTAGAGCTGGGGCTTGAGCAGCCCACTGAGGCCCTCAAGTGCCATGACCAGGATGGGAGCACAGCAAACTAGAAGTCCCTGACCAATAGGAAGCTACTGTGCAAGTCGTGGGAGAGAGCACCTATCTCTGGACGACTCACATGTGAGAGGTGTAAACTTCTATTTCTTTAAGCTGCTTTGTTAGTTTGTTTTTGTTCCATCACACATGGCCAAACTTGACCATAACTAATACACTATTGAATCATCTTAGCTGACACACAGTAGCATCTCAAGACACAACTGGGAAGAGGAGAGGGAAGGAGAGGGGAGGGGAGGGAGCAATCAGGCAGGCTCTGGTGCAGAGTAAATGCCACGTGTCAGAAGCACATAAGTAAAAAGGTGTGACAGTATTGAAGGCAGAAAAATCAGAGACATTCTTGGGTTTGGATCTAGGGACTTGTTTTGTGGCGTCCATAACTCACTGCATCTATCCCTTTGTTGTTTTATTATATCAGTAATGTGTGCTCATGGTAGAAAGATGCTTTGGAATCTATTGTTGTTGTTGTTGTTGTTAGGTGCCATTGAGTCAGTATCCAACTCATAGCGACCCTATGTACAACAGGCAAAACACTGTTGTCAATGCTTCTCTGCCGTTCATAGGGTTTTCAATGGCGGATTGATTTTTAGGAGTGGGTTGCTGGGTCCTTCTCCCTTTTGGAACCTATGTAGGGATATAAAGTAGAAAGTAGAAAGCACCCTCCTTGCCAGACTCCCCAAAGCCAAACCTGGGAGATAACTAGTTATGGAATATGCTTCCAGAAATGGTCAATGCATATGCAAGCGTATGTGCCTTTTATGTCTTTATGTGTACTGATAGTGCTAGGCAAGCCCCTCACCACTGAGCTGTACCCAAGCACCCCTTTTTTTGACCTTGAGATGGGGTCTCAGTTGTGCAGGCTGCCTCTGTTCTTGAACTTGACGGGTGAGTTGCTGAGATTACAGGTATGCTCCACAGCCTTGCATGTGACTGCTGAGTCGCTAGGGTTACAAGTGTGCACCATGGCAGTTGGCTGTAGGTAACACTTGTTACTCAAATGGGATTCTGGTACTTAGGCCATTCTGCCTCTTGCTTTTTCTCTTTGTCACCCCATCTTTGCCACATCCAGGCTGTCTACATGATGTGTATCATGTACTTTAGCGTTGTTGGAAGGGAGCTCTGTGCTTGCTTATCTCTGAAGTGCCCAAGCCTACAACAGTTGCTTAATAAATGCTGCCAAATGAATGCTCAGGGAATAATTAAATTGGGCCTTGAAGGTGATGCAGGGCAAGTGGTCAAGGTGGAAGTTTCCTCACTGACAAGATGTGCTGCTTTTAAAGACAGCTTCATAACCACTGGACACCTCACTTTCATGTCCCCAAGTCCCCTCAGGACTTTCCCCCAGCCACAAGGTTGGTGCATCAGAAAGGGGAGCACCCAGAGTCCTCCAGGAGTTCAGCAACATGTGGGAGCTGCAGACCTGCCCGAGACCCAGAAGCAAAAACTAAGACCCAAAGGGCCAGGCTCTAACATTAAACTGGAGCAATGGCTCCCTGAATCCTCCCAGGCCATCCCTTGGGGCTTCATTAAAATGCAGCTCGGCAGAAGGAGGAAGATCCTCCACAGCTAGAGGGGGAGGAAGGCCCCTTCTCAGCCAGCCTGAGGAAAACAACTAAGCTTTTTAAATTTCACATGAAAAGGGCTCTGAGAAGAGACCCATAGCAGGTCTCAGACTGCTGTGGTGTGGGCGCCTCCATCAAGAAAATGTATGTCTGAAAATACACGTGTGAGATGCAATAAAAGGGAGAATATAACCACTCCTCTCTCCTTTTCCCAAAATTCTGTATCACTTTTAGGTTTTTGTACACTTTTAAGTTTTCACTCATTGGTTAAAACCCAATTTCAATAAACTTCACAGTACATTAAATTTGACTCATAAAATTCAAATAGGTTTGCATAGAAATCCATTACCACCAGGTACAAAGACACTGTTTGTATAAATTCCTCCTCTCCTCTTCTTGTCCAGCACCCTGTCATCCCCTCTCTTCCCATCCCTGAAGCCAACCTGCTGGTCGTCAGGAAAAAATGAAGGCAGCTCTCCTCTGCATGAACAGGAAACCAATCCTGCCCTTGGATGTCCTCCAATCTTTTTTCCCTGTTCTGGAAGCTACTTTTTGAGAAAGGCAACTGGGGTTTGTTAAGCTTGCACTGGGCACCATAGGAATAAAATGTGCTTCTGTGGAACACTCTATTATCTAGATGCTAAAGGACACAGTGAGTTATGTGATTCTAATTCTGTGGAAGCTATTTTACTTCTTGAAAAATGGTAGATAATTGAGAATAATGGAAAACAATTCTTGTCTTTAGCTTAGAGGACCAAGTTTCCAGCAAGTTCTGCCCTATCAGGCTGAGGTTCAACTGACTTTCCTCCTGCACTGTGGAAGAAGCTATCTGACCCCACCATCTATTCATTTCAACATTTCTTCACTCCTATAAGTCTGTGCTTCTTAAAAATTTCTCCTTCGAACTGGTTACGACATCTGGTTCCCTCACTGACTCATTAATCAATAAATCTTTACGATACATTCCTTTTATATCTGTATGAGGATCGTGATTGTACCTTTTTCTTTTTTTTAAAGAAAAGTTTTTGTCCTATATGAATAATGTACATCAAAATGCATATATGGAAATGTCACAATGAAAAGCAGGTCAGAATGAATCATAAAAAAAAAAGAAAAAGAAAAAGAAAAGTTTTTGTTATGTAACCCAGGCTGGCCTCAAATTTTTGATCCTCCTGCCTCAGCCTCCTAAGTACTGGGATTACAGGCACATTCCCCCATGTCTAGCTGACTTTACCTTTAAAATTTTTTTTTCAACATACAAATTCTAACATTCAACATGTACCTATTTCAGTGTGTACTTGCACACATGTGTATGTGATAGGTACTTAAAAACTGTTTCTGCTAAGAAACATTGACTTCTTACTTGGGCCCACAAGGTAACTGAAAGCAGGAAGAGCCAAGCTTCTCTGCCTTCATTTTGCATCTGTCTCCTTTACTTTGAGTCAGATTCAGCATGTGAGCATACTGATCATCAAAGAGTGTCTGTCTCAAAACTGATGATACCTAACCCATCTCATCACCCTTCCCTTAAAGGCTGTCAGCACAAAAACAAGAGTAACTGAGGTAAGGTACCTGAATGTCTCCAGTCATTGTTCCAAACCAGCAGTTACCTTGGATTCTAGGAATAGTGAAGCCTCACAGACAGATAATCACATGATAAGATCACCCCCCCCTTCCCCCGTAGAAGCAGTCATCTCATGGAAACCGGATTGTGCTCCTCAAATTATAAGGACTTCTCTGAAGTCATCTTGCAGAACCAGGACTAAGATGATGACCAACTAGGCCACAATTTGACCAAGTCTGCTTAATTATGCATCCCTCTTGCCCTGCCCCAATTCTTCCTCTATTTAAATTTAATGTCAGTGCTCCAAAGAAAGACTGAGGTGATTGATCTCCATCTTCTGAATGTCACCATGTTGATTAAATTCTTTCCTGTCTTTTCACCAGAGCTTTTGTTTGCTTTCCAAATGATTTCATTTGCTTTTCAAATGATTTGTTCAGACGCCCCAAAGTTGGGCCTCAAGGTCCAGGACTTCAGTTACATGTACATTGTAATATATACACCATACTTTAGAAGCTCAAAGGAGTAAGTGTGGAAGAGGCAATGTTCCAGGGTAGTCTCAAGGGTAGGATGGGGATTTCCCAGGCACAGGGAGTGACATTTGGGTGTTCTAGAAGGAGGGAGCACCAGCTACTGCAATGGAGACCAAAGAAGTTTCAATGAGCAGAGGGCAGGATGCAAAGTAGAGACTGAGGCTGAGGAGCAGCAAGGAGTTGAGTCACAGAGTGCCCTGTGTGCAAGAAAATGTGTTTGGGTTTGGCAAAGGCACTGGATGGGCTTGAGCAGAACTTCTAAAAATATATAATCTGATAATAGTGTCTGATCTCTTAGGATGGAAGGGAAGCAAATAACTGAGGAGCCTTTGTTGATGGCCAAGTTCTTCCCTGTGAATGGGAAGCGAAGGAGGGAGATGAAGGAGAGAGAGAAAGAGAACAAAGGAGAAGGTATGAAGTCAAGACAGAGCAAGACAAGAGCCTGGAGGGCTTTGGGTTCAATGCTCCCTGTTTAACCTAGGGCGGGTGGGTCCCTGTGGTCAGCCTCCTGTTGTACCACACATTCTCAGTTCCTTAAGGCTCACAGAAAATATTCAAAATCATCATTTCTTTCTGCAACCTGAAGAGGGTAGCATCTGAAATGTACAGATAAGAAAATTGTATCTTGGGGAGATTGCATAGTTGAGAGAAGAGAATGGTTAAGAACCTCCGTGGTGGACATCTTAGTCTGTTTTTTGTTGCTGGAAAAATGTATCTAAGGCTAGGTACTTTCTAAAGAAAAGAGGTTTATTGAACTCACAGTTTTGGAGGCTAAAAGATCCAGATTAGGCAATCCCTAATGAGGGTCCCAGATGGCACCACCATGGCAAGAACATGTGTAAAAGAAATTACATGGTGAGATAGGAAGTAAGAGGGATCCGAAGGCCAGACTTGCTCCTTTATACCAATGCGCTCTCTTGAGAACTAACTAAACAGGGTCCCATGAGAACTGAGGATCACACCACCCAATAACCTACCCACCTTTCACTAGGTCCCACCTCTTAAAGGTTCCATTACCTCCCAATACATAAGCCTGAGGACCAAGCTTCCACCGTATAAACTTTGGGGAATGCACCCGCCCCATATCCAAACCATAGCAGTGGCTCTGAGGAGAAATGACTCAGACTGGGCTGAGGCCCTGACTGGAAGGGAGGATAGAGCTGTTGGGAGGTAGAGCTGCCGAAGAGAGGAAGAGCATTTAGACGAGGAAGGAGAGAGAAAGGAGGTACCTTGGCCTGGGGTTCAGAGGTGTTAAGAGTTTTGTTTATTTCCAGTGGGGAAGCCTTTCTTTGAAGAAACTCTTAGGCATTGCTGTTTGGGCTGAAGTGGAACAAGAGAAACCTGGCCTCTTAGACCTGCAGCCAAGACTTTGTCGAAGCCAAGTAGACCATTGATAACAACAATAACAACAGCAGCCCAGGATGCTCACAACAACCTTAACTGGTGAAAATTAATTTCTCCTTTTACAGATGAGAAAACTGTGATCAGGAAGATCAGATAATTCTACTACAAATAAATAGTTATGGAACTGTAGAGGTGAAATTTGAAGTGAAAGATCTTTTGATTTCAAACCTCATGTTCTTTCTCCAGGACTACCTCTGTTCTGTACCGTGTACTTGTCAGTTTGTCACCTCACTACAAGTCTGCTCAGTTCTGTCTCAGCCATGGAGGCATTTAAGGTAAGGGCCTATGGGTGTTTTCCAAGAAAAAGGCAGAAATCTAGACTCCCAGTCTCAACAAATTACCTCAAATTTAGTAGCTAACAAGAGCACAAATTTATCGTCTCACAGTTTATGTAAATTAGAAGTTCAGTGGGCTCACCAGAGCACCCTAACCCAATCACCCAATCACATGGACCCCTTGTCACAAGACAAGAAAAGAAAAGAGAAAGAAAATAAGAAGACAGCTAGAGTTAGAACACATAGTTCTTTACCCATATACCAAGTACTGCTTGTGCTGTAACTGAAGTGTATTGGAGCTGACCTGATTTTCAAGTCTGAGCTGAATTTTGTATTCACCATTTCTTCTTATATAGTCAGGGCTTAACATTAGTGAAGTGACAGGCTTATGTAACAGAGAGCAAATGTAAATTAAACTACATCAAAATTGCAACTCAGCCATGATTTTAAAGAACCCCATGAAGGAATATTATGTAGAGAATAATTTTTTATAGCAAAAAAAAAAAATCACACCTTACCTTTCTTTTCTCTTTCTCCTTTTCATAAGTATTGTCTTTAAAATATGTATTTGGCTTAAAATGAGGGACATCCTATCTGTTGAAGAAAAGAGGTCAGTGCCATTGGAGAATGGAAGATAAATGCAAAGATACCATATTGAAGTCTATGTGGTATCCATTAATATGGTCAGGGCAAAAGAAGAATACAGAGAGATGGATGAAGGTTGTTGCATCATAACAACCAGGTAAGCAAGTTTTTTAGAACCATAGCTATTATAATCACAGTGTTCTGTTCAGTTTGGTGTGCACTATTTATCTTAAAGGACAGTTTCCAAAGAACTCTGTTATTGAGGCAATTCTTCCAGGCCTGACAGCTGCCTTCTTGAGTCATAACCATCATGGTTGCCCCTGAGTAGCCTTGGTCTGTTTTCCCCACTTGTTGTTGTTGTTGTTGTTGTTGTTAGATTCCATCAAGTCAGGTCCAACTCATAGCAACCCTATGTACAACAGAACGAAACACTCTCTGACACTGTGCCATGCCCAGCACTATTGTCAGTACTTCTTTGCTATTCTAGGATTGTCAATGGTGGATTCTTTTGGGAGTGTATTATAAGATACTTCTCCTAGCCTTCAGCACCTGGTATTCCCAGCTGGTCTCCTATCCAAGGACTAACCAGGTAGACCCTGCTTAGCTTCTGAAGATTGGGTAGGATTGGATGCTAGGGTGCTATGGCTGCAGACTGTTTTCCCCACTTAGCATACTATGTAAATAAAACCATTAAAGTGGTTGTTTGGTGCTGTCCAGTCAGATCCAACTCATAGTGACCGTAAGTACAGCAGAACAAAGCACTAACCAACACTGTGCCATGCACACAATCTTTTTATGTTTGAGCCCAATGTTGCAGTCACTCTGTTTTTTCTAATTTTGACCCACTCACATCAGCAAAAGGAGTTCCCAGGGGCTTTCCTCCATTCCTGTCATTAAGGTCGACTCTACTCTGAGGAAACAACTGTTCCCCAGTTGTTTCTTGAATGCCCTCCAGCCTGGGGTTGGAGAGTCATTTTCAAGTACTGTATTCGACAGTGTTTCTCTGCTATTCATAGGTCTTTCAATGGTCAATTGTTTCCGGAATGGGCTGCCAGGTCCTTCTCCTAGTCTGTCTTAGTCTGGAAGCTCAGCTGAAACCTGTCCACCTTGGGTGGCCATGCTAGCATCTGAAATACCAGTGGCACAGCTTTCAGCATCACAGCAACACGCAAGCCCCTACAGCACGACAAGCTGACAGACACATGGGGAATTACAGTAGTATGTGGAGATTTATGACTGGACCCTGGCACTATCAGTACCAGGAATGTGCCTGACATCTTTGACATTAGTTTGAGATAAACTAAGCATATTGCAGCTTGGATGAAAGTCACTTTTGACCTGACCAGCATAGAAGCCCCTTCCCTCTGACCCAAACCACAGGATGTATCTATCTTGCCACCAACCAAGACATGCTTGTATATATAAGTCCCTAGTAAACTGAATTTTGTGCAATCCTGTGCCTGTCGGACTCCATATTTGGTCTCATGGAATCTTATGACTGGTCCTCATAGACTGGGATTGCATGTTTTCAGAACAAAGAGCTAGAGCAGGCATGTCCAACCCATGGCCTGTAAGCCACATGCAGCCCAGCACAACTAATAATGCAGCCCCACAAAATCTTTTAACACTGTGTCTTTTTTGGCATTTATTTTCTTTGTCAGTCCAGTTCTAGACACCACAAATTGACCATCACAAAATTTACTTGAGAACTTACTAAGAATTGAGACCACTTCCATCAAACCAGTCATTGATAGTTTTACAAAAACAAGGCCTAATTACCCATTAGTTTTATATTGTTCTCATTTCTCTAAATTTTATAATAAAATATTAAATATTTATGCGTATATATACATAAACATGTATGTATGCACATATATATACACTAACTCTATTATATAATTTATGTGTGACCCATATAAATATGTGGAAATTAGTTTCCATAAATTATACTTACTTCTTGCTAAGTTCACTAATACTTGACAGGAAAAAGGAAGAGTAAAAGATATAGTTTCCTTTTTCTAGTTTAGAAAAGGGAAAGATTCGCTTTCGGTCCCCGACGCCACCAACGTCGCATGCGTGAGGGCTGCCTGCTGCAGCCAACATGAGTGCTACGTTGCCTCCTACCTGCTGGCCGCCCTCGGGGGCAACTCCTCCCCCAGCGCCAAGGACATCAAGAAGATCCTGGACATTGTGGGCAATGAGGCAAACGATAATCGGCTCAACAAGGTCATCAGTGAGCTGAACAGGAAGAACACTGAAGATGTCATTGCACAGGGCATTGGTAAGCTTGCCAGCGTACCTGCTAGTGGGGCTGTGTCTGTGTCTGCTACCCCTGGCTCTGCAGCTTCTGCTGCTGGTTCTGCTCCAGCTGCAGTGGAGAAGAAGAAAGATAAGAAGAAGGAAGAATCTGAGGAGTAGATGACAACATGGGATTCAGCCTGTTTGATTAAATTCCTTCTCCCTTGCAAATAAAGCCTTTTTACACACACACACCAAAAAGAAAAAAGAAAAAAGAAAAAAAAAAGAAAAGAAAAGCGAAAGATTCTAGCTAGGTGGAGATGAAGTCAAAAGTTCATTTTGTTCAAAATGTGGAAGAGAAAACCAACCTGGAAACAGAGACAGATGCCTCTGTACTCTAGGGCACTTTCCTCCCAGGTAGTTCAGAAAAGCACAAGATAAGAAAAGGAAAGCTGCATGCAGCAGAAATAAGCAATGCAAAGGCCCCCTGATAGCAAGATAACCAGGTGGCAGGGGAACCCCAAGGAAAGAATGAGCTCCATAGCAGGTAAGCAACATGTATGGGTAGAGTTAGGGATTAGTGTTTAGCTCAGTTGGTAGAGTGACACTCTGTTCTCTCAGGCCCTGGGTTCAATCCCCGGCACCACATAAATGGGAGAAGGATGTAGCAACCCACTTCCAAAACAATATAAAAAATAATCAGCCATTGAAAACTCTGTGAATAAGTATATAAGTGTGGGGGAAAATTGGGAGGAAATTGGCAAAAACTCCCAAACTGGGAAAATAGCTTTTGAATATCTGATTTGTAAATTAGAAATCTAGGGAAAATGAAAGTAACTTGGTTGCACATTTGTACAAAACCCTTCCTGATTGGCCAATTGGACTGAAAGCTGATTGGCTCAGTCCATTCCGTGGGCGAGCTATATAAGGAGCTGCTCATGGCAGCTTGACCTTTTATGCCTTTTTCCGCCTTTTTGCCTAGACCATCGGCTAAGCAAGACCTTTTCGCCCATTCCTGCCTGGACCACAGATGAGGAAACAGCTTTCCTGCTCTCTCACCCGGACCTTCAGTGAGGAAAGAATGCTCTCCCTGCTGCGACCATCAACAAGGAAAGAACCCGCTCTCTGTCTGACCACCGACGAAGCAAGAACTGTCTCCTTGTGACCACCAAGACCACCAACACAGGTGTTTGCCCCTGGAAGGCAAAAGCACCTGAGGCTTTTCCTTTCTCCCATCTCCACTGGCGTCCTGAGGGCCGCAGGAGTCTGCCACACTCCTCACCTGAGGGTTCCAAGTGTATTGTGTTTAGTATCTGTGTGCGTGGCGGCGCCACTTGTCCGAACCTCCAGGCCAGACCAGGAGGTGCATGCCCAACAATAAGGTCACTATGAGCGGGACTCAATTGGTGGGCACCTAATAACAGCATGGGTGGGGGTAGAGCTCCAATCAGCTGATAATGGATAAGTGAGACAGATAAGGGATAAGTGAGACCTGTAATCCCAGAACTCTGAAGGCTGAGGCAAGAGATTGCCACAAGTTCCAGGCCAGCCTAGGCTACAGAGTGAATTCCAGGCCAGCCCGGACTAGAGTAAGACTTGGTCCTCATCCCCCAAAAAACAGTAAGTAAAAGATGAATAGGAAAAGTTTTAGCATATGCTGTAGGATTTGTTCACATGTTTAAGTTGCTCTAGAGTAGTGATAGCAAGCACTCCTCTGTGGACCACCTATATCCAATCAAAAGCAGGTGGGCCATGATGCCCATGCCCCTTCTAGAGGTTCTGACAGAGCCCGACTCAGGAAAAACAGTTTAAACACTATTTTCTTTTGACACAGTGGCATTGGCCTGTATCCCAGACTTGGGATATGGAGGCAGAAGGATTACAAGTTCGAGGCCAGAGGCAGCCTGCATAACTTAGACCTTGTCTCAAGAAAAAAAAAATGTTCAAAAAGGGGCTGAGAGTGAAGCTTAGAGCACTTGCAAAGTATGTGCAAGGCCCTGGGTTCAGCCTCCCAGTACCGCATACAACAACAAAAAACAATAATAACAACAAGAACCATCAACAATAAAGCACAACTCTTTTACCTGAAATATCACTGCTTTAAGAATTGAACTTATACAAGTATATAATTTAAACAATCAAATACAAAGATAAAATTAAATCTTTTCCCTGTTCTCTTCCCCAGATGTAAACATTATGATCAGTTTTTCATCATCCTCCTAGAAATAATCCATATGTCTAGCTTTCCTTTTTTATTTAAATCATAGCAAATCCACTTAACAATATGTCATTTTATATCAGCACATGTAGATAAACCCCATTCTTTATCATAAAATTCAGTTGTATGAATATATCATAATTAATTGGGCTAGTTCCTTACCAGTTATTTCCAAGTATGCTATTTCATAGTGCTGTGTGAATAGCTCTATCTATACAGTGTGTCTTTTTACTATTTTATGTATATTCTAATAGAATATACTGCTAAAATTAAAATTTCTAGCCAGGTGCAGTGGCACATGCCTGTAATCCCAGTGGCTTGGGAGGTGGAGGCAGGAGGATCCCAAGTTCGAGACCAGAGGCAATCTACATAACTTAGTGAGACCTTGTCTCAAAAAAGTTAAAAAAAAAAAAAAAAATATATATATATATATATATGTATGTATATATATGGACTGGGGATGCAGCTCAGTGGTCCAGCACTTGCAAAGCATGCAAGTGTGAGGCCCTGGGTTCAACCCCCAGTACTGGAAAAAAAAAAAATTCTAGGCCAATGAGTTTGTTAAAATTCTATCTTTAAATATATATGTATATACATACATTTATACATGTATTATTGTAACACTGTATTTTTAAATGTAACTTTGTGGAAAGGTTTTAATTAAATTTTATTACTTTTTATTTTATAAAAACTGAAAAAGTTGGCTTTAATCTTGATTTGATAAAGATATTTATAACTTTTATTTCAATGTTCAAAAACATGATTGTGATTACAATAACACTAATAATGGCAGACATCATAGGCCCCTATTCTTTATGCACTGTGAACCAGTGAACTGTGTACAGAAATAGAATCAGGCCTTCGGCTCATATTACTATTGTGTGTAAAATTTGTCAAGCCACTTTACTTTTGGGCCTCAATTCCTCCATATGTAAACAACAAACCTCTACTTTTCCTTTTTCTTTCTTTCTTTCTTTTTTTTTTTTTTTTTTTTTGTGGTCATAGGGGTTGAACCCAGGGTGTTGCGCTTGCATGCTTTGCAAGTGCTGGACCACTGAGCTGCACCCCAGCCCATTTTTTTTTTACTTTTCTGAGACAGGGTCTCACTAAATTATGCAGACTGCCTCTGATCTCAACCTTGTGATCCTCCTGCCTCCACCTCCCGATCTTTTTTCTTTTTCGGTACTTAGGGGTTGAACTCAGGGCCTGGTACATGCTAGATAAGTGTTGTACCACTGAGTTGCAACAGCCCCTTTTTTATTTTTTATTTTGAGACATGGTCTCACTGAGTTACACAGCCTGCCCCTGACCTTGAACTTGTGATCCTCCTGCCTCAACCTCCCAAGTTGCTGGAGAAACTAACTTCTTATATTCCTTGGATAATATATTAATATCTTGGACATAGGTAACAGTGTACTGATTATAAGAGAATTCATGCATGACAGTTTTGAATTCATGCATGACAGTATAACTGGTCACCAAAAGACAAGGGCAAAGGCTTATGAAACCTATGTTGTACCAAGGACAGGCTCCTTAAGAAGCAGTCTGAAAAATATGAAACCACAGTTTCTAATATAAATCCTGTGTAGAAATGAGCATACTCTTGATCAAGCAATTCTATTTCTAGAAATTTACCCTAAGGAGAAAATTGTGTGGATGCAAAAGGATATTTGCACAGTAGTTATTGTAGCACTGTATAAAATACAAAGGGAAGGGAAGTAGAGAGGGAAGGCAGAAGAGAGAGGAGGATGGAAAAGCTGGGAGAAACTATGTCCAACAATAGAAGATTAGTTAAATGTACTATGATATAGACACAGCATATGCAGCAGACATGAAAAATAATTTAGGTCTGTATTTGATGTGGAAAGATGAAAATGAATATTGCGTCTAAGGTTTGATTTTACCTTGTTGTTGCTGTTGGGTGCCATTGAGTTGGGTCTGACTTACAGTGACCTTGCCTATGTACAATAGAACAAAACACTACTCAACATTCTGCCAGGAACACGATCTTTTTATATTTGAGTCCATTGTTGCAGACATAGTGTTTCTTCTCATTTTGAGTTGTGCCACATGAGCAAAAGGAGGTCCCAGGGCTTTACTCCACTTCCCATCTTTAAGGTCGACTCTACTTTGAGAAAGCAAGTCTTCCCCAGTGCCTTCCAGCCTTTTGTTGTTGTTGTTAGTGCCGCTGAGTCATGTCCGACTCATAGCGACCCTTATAGGATTTTTAATGGCTGATTGTTTTGGGATTGCCTCGGGAGTGGATTGCCATGTCCATCTCCTGTTTTGAGGTGCTGGGAACTCTGGACCTCAGAGACTGCAGATTGGTGCTCTACCAACTGGGCTAAATCCCAGCCCCAACTTCCAGCCTAGGGGGTCTCATTTTCCAGTACTGTATTTGACAGTGCTTCTCTGATATTCATAGGGTTTTCAATGGCTAATTGTTTTGGGAGTGGGTTACCAGGTCCTTCTCCCTAGTCTGTCTTAGTCTGGAAGCTCAGCTGAAACCTGCCCACAAGGGTGGCCCTGCTGGTACCTGAAATACTGGTAGCATAGCTTTCAGCATCACAGCAACACGCAAGCCCCCACAGCATGACAAGCTGACAAGACACATGGGGGGGATTTTACCTTAATCATAAGCTAATACATGGTCTGTTATTGTTTCATAGATGTTGACAGAAGACATGAGACTCTGGGTCAGAGACAAAGGATTTTTATTCCTATGGCATCACAGCAGCACAAGTGTCAGCATACTTGTGATAGTTGCCATTGGGGCAACACCACTGGCCAAGATAGATGTGCACAAGTGAGTCTGCATCACACTCCATGGGAATTGATGCAAACATGCCAACACTCAAACTATAGTGCCACAAACTTGGGAAAGCCACCATTCTATTTAAGCAATAAGCAAGCCTGCCTGTTTTCCGGAAAGGAGATATCACCTTATCCCTCGAGGTTGCTTGCTTCACTCATAATCCTGAGATATGACCTTGCATTCTGACCATAGCCAGCAAGATATGTAGGATAACAAGAGACACATGGAGAACCCGCTCTCCCCACAATGACGTATGACTGAGTGAAAAAACAGGCCGTAGAACTCCATGTATGGTATAATTTCAATTTTAGAAAACTGTATCTACATACCTATTCTTGTATATAATCTAGATAGATGTCTGAAAGGATGTTTACTAAAAATTAATAGTGGGGATCTCTGAGTGGTGAAAAGAGAGATGATTTAATTTTTTTTCCTCTAACTACCTTTTTATAGCCTGCAGCTGTAGCCCTGTGGCATCCGATCCCGTCAGATCTCGGAAGCTAAGCAGGGTCGGGCCTGGTTTATACCTGGATGGGAGACCGCCTGGGAACACCAAAAGCTGAAGGCTTAGGAGAAGGACCTGGCAACCCCCTCCCAAAAATTAATCTGCCATTGAAAACCCTATGAACAACAGAGAAGCACTGACAATAGTGTTTCCCCTGTTGTACAGAGGGTCACTATGAGTCGGATACCGACTGGACGGCATCTAACAACAACAACCTTTTTATATTATTTGAGTTCATTTCACTGAGAATGTTTCTTTACAAAAACCATAAAGCTATTCTAAAAAAAATCTGGATGAGATCATAGTCCAGAGTGAGTTCCAAGACTAATTCACATTCAGGATCACAAGGTAATAAAATCCAGAGGCAAACCAGAGAAAAGAGACTGGACATCAATCAGAAATGTGGGAATGACAGGTAACCAGGAAGCTGGAAACTGCTACATATTTGCTGGTGGTTTTGCCAAAGACAGGAACAGCCAAGACCATAAATAAATTCATTTTGACATTTGGGAAGCTTGAATCCATGGTGGAAATCCAGGAATAACTATACCCATGCAGATAATGGCTATGACATCATCATCAATTATTGCTTTGAAATGACAAATGCAAATTAAGCAGAGACAGAAGGAAAAGGCAGGGTTTCTCCAGTTAGGCCAGTGTCTTTCTATAATTCTGGGCATCATGTTTCCCAACAAATAAGACATCTGAATTATAATCATTTATATTGCTACTGAGTAATTTCACCTGCTTTGAAAATGATGGATTAAAGTCAGTAGCATTATTTGGGGGTGGGTCCTGGCTTTTAGGGCATCAAAGCTTTTTTCTCATTGTTTCTGAGTATGGCAATTATTCATATAAAGTTGCCATTAAGCTCAGTCCCAGTCTAGCCCCAGAAAGTGCTCATAATGCCCTGGAATTAGGGGGTCTGGTGTCTTCCTTACACATTCCCTCGTTACCAGACTAGAAGAGAAGTACCTGGAATTAGAATTGTCAGCAGGGTTGCTTGTGGAGAGCTAGAAGGTAATCCAGAAGATAGGGAGCCAGGGAAAGGGAGCCAAGGGCTGAACTACTGAGGAACTTGGAGGAGGTCTGGAAATGAGTGCAGGCTCCTGCTGCCAGCATGCAGAGGCAGGTGCGCAGGTGTGGCCAGGGCCAGATTGATGAGAAGCAGCGCTCTGGCAGTTACAGCGCCAGCTCTGGTCTCCCACCAGTACTCTGGTCCTTGCAGTGGCCACAGCCCTGGCACAGCAAGCTCTAGGAGCTCCTGATCTCATGCAGCAGCTCAGACAGGGCCAGGGCCAGATGATCCCTTCAGGCCCCTTCAGTGCTCCATCCGCCCGTCCGTGGCTTTGTCACTGAAAGTCTCTCCGTGGGCCTTACCGGAGTCCTCAGGAGTATTCCCTGGCCACGGGGCCAGGGAGTGGGCAGAGCCCTAGCAGTCTCTGCTCCCTGAACCAGAACATGCCTGCCATATCCTGTTGGCTGGAGAAATGACCTGGAGCAACCGGCACACGGCCCTTTCTGCTCTGCTGCTCTTGAGGTGAAGGCCGGTCACTTCACTTACATAGTTACCTGAAAAGCTCAAAATGCCCAGTGAAAACCAAAAAAAGTCCTGATTTGCTCTCTTCATAGTTTAAGTTTTTTGCTTTTGTCATCAGAGTGCGGAATATATATATATCCTTACTTCAATTCTATTCTTGGAGGTATTCAACTAATGTTTTGGATACAGGAGAAGCATATCTCAGACCCAAACACATCCAGGAATACACAGTACCTTCCATAGAATAAACACTAAGCACCTATTTTGTTTCATTTCAGCGTAAGGGTAAGAATTTTCCCCTTCCCCTTAATGTGGCCCAGAGGATTATAAATCCTTATACTACCATTCTGTAAGGGAACATACCATACCCAATAAATTGCCCTAGCCTAAAAGCTAGAATCAATCTCTCTGTCTCTCTCTCTCTCTCTGACAGGGTCTTGCTGTGTAGCCCAGGCTCACCTCAAATTTGTGATCCTCCTGCTACAGCCTCCCAAGTGCTGGGATTACAGGAGTGCACAAATGCATTCAGCATAAAAGCTAGAATTTCATCTCAAAAGAAAAGAAAGAACTCATTTCCAATCTTTCTTCATGTTTTAGGTAATGAAAGGCATCCAATGGGGATAGATGGTTCTTCTTGGCAAGGCGTCAAAGTAGCCTTTGTTTCTTAGCCCCTGCTGGACTATGGGCCTTGTTTACAAGCAAGAAAGAAAACAAGGAAACTGATATGCAAAGTCATAGAAAGGGTGTTGGGGAAATGAGGGTCTGGGGATAAATTATGCTATATTCAAGAAAAATAAATTTTTCTTTCCCGAAACAGCTTAGTACTGTATACAGCATCTAATCATTACTGCTTGTTCACTGGAAGAGAGCTAAAGAGAGAGAGAGACAGAGAAAAAGAGAGTGAGAGAGAGAGAGAGAGAGAGAGAGAGAGAGAGAGAGGAGAGAAGGAGAGAGAGGGAATTTTCCTGATCTCACTGAAATGTTTTCCAAGTCTTGCATTTTATTTGACTTCTTAAACATTCATGCCTTGTCTCTCCAACTAGATTGAAGCAACCCTGAGAGCAAGGTTAGAGTCAAACTTCTGCACATTTATGGCCAACTGGGCAAAACCAAGTAACACATGGCAAACTAAAATTAACGCCCTACCAGGAACCCTTTTTGCAGCCTCTGCTCTGATTACATCAGTGGCCTGATTGATAGGAGCAAAAAGTGTCCCTGACAGGAAAGCTGGACTTAGATATGGGCCACAGTGACTTTTCCCAGAGAACACTGGTTGCTCCCATCCAGTGAATCCAGGGGACAAAAGAAAAGTGAGCCCAGCCCCTCTCAACATCTCTGTGTGTTTGACTCTTAGAAGCAGGCAACTGAGGGTAGCTGATAAATCCAGTCTTTTCTAAATTTTCTAATTAAAATGGGGTGAAAGTATCTTAATCTCATTAATCCTTTTTCTTTTTTCTGTGCAGAAAGAACACACATTTTCCCACTGACTAGGAGGAATTAAAAGTGTACTGGGATTGTCATTGAAGATAGTAGATACAGCATGGGAACAAGAAGAGGCAGCATTATCCTCTGTAGGGAAAGACATACTGAACAAAGATCAGGAGACCTGGATTCAGTTCCCAGTCTCACTAATCAGCCGTGTGCCCTGGAGTAAGCCAGGACACATGTTGCTATTGGGTGATCTAAGATGTGACTCAAAGAGTCAACATATAATCCTGAAGAACTCTGAATATAAAGTCCTAAGAGTGGGCAAATTACAGCCCACAGACCAAGTCCACTTGCACCACCTGTTTCTGTTGATAAAGTTTTATTGGAACAGCCATACCCATTCAGTTACATATTATTTCATGCTACAGTGGCAGAGTATAGTAGCTGCTACCAAGATCAGATGGTCCATAGAGCTGGAAATACTTATTAACTGGCTCCTTTTATAAAATAGTTGGCATACCCTGTTCAAGACTCAGGTACTGACTCCCATTGTCCTTGGAATCCCAGTCCCCACATACAGCTTTCTTATCAAAAGTCTGGGGTGCTACAGAGAATAAGCAATCATCAAATGCATTTCAAACATGATGCCACATGGTAAGAGCACCATCTCCCAGTAGCAAGCTAAGGAGCTTCTTTCTGCAGGAGCTCTGCTCTCTCTCAGCCTCCTCCTAGAGCAGAGTTGGCACCTGCCTGCACTGCCAAGAAGTCCTCATTTATTATTGATCCTACCACAGAGTGGAGGTGGGAGCCACTTGGGCAGTGCTAGCCCGTCTAGGGTAGCCTTCTCTGCCACTGTGCAGCAGAGGCAGCTTCCTGCTTGATCCTCTGGATGTGAAGAAGTTCACTAATGTGAAGATGTGGCTGTAGGACAGGAAGTGTGCATAAATACAACCTAAATGATTGGAAAAGATTTCTTCACTTTGCTGGTGGCATGTTAGAGGGGGAAGGGGCCTCGGGACATGTCTCGGCTCAATCCTTTCATTGTATAGATGAGGAAGTGGAGCCCAGGAAAGCAGAGTGATTGTCTCAAAGTCACTTAGTTGGTTAAGCACAGAGCCAGATTTGTCTGGATCTCTCACTTTCTGGGCCACTGCCCATTTCACTCATTCATGTAGTCACTGGTCACCTATGAGGTGTCTGCTAGGGACCAAGAACTACAGTGGTGCTGACTGTCATGAACAAGACTGAAACACTCCTGACACCATGGGCCTTTCAGTTGACAGATGCATAGTATGTATATAATAATATATATTACTGACAACTTCTGATATCATGGGCCTTTGAATTAACAGCCAGATCTTAGATGCATAGTATATATATAATAATATATATTACTGACAACTTTCATAAGTGCTATGATGGATGTGAACAAGGTACAATGGTAAAGAATAAGTGGAAAATCCTATTTGCCATATTTTATTAATTCTGGGTCTGCATTTTTAAAAAATATTTTAATATTTCTGATATTAAGATACAACTTATCAGGCTGCCAATAATCCCAGCACTCAGGAGGCTGAGGCAGGAAGATCATGAGTTTGAGGCCAGCATGGCCACATGTGAGATCCTGTCTCAAAATCTGGCTACCCAAAAGAGCAACTTATAATAGATGGGGCTTGAGATTATAATAAGTAGCTCTAACTTTTGAGTGGTATATAAAATAATAGTACATCTTACAACTGATAGTACCTTAGACATAATGACATAAAGCAGATAAAGCAGTCAGAGACCTTTGTTTCTTTAAGCTAAGTCCTGAAGGCTGAGAAGGAACCAGCTATGTCAAAAGCACAGAAAAGACCATTTCAAACAATGGGGTCAGCAGGTGCAAAATCCCAAAGGCAAAACTGAACTAGGCACCTTAGAGGAACTGAGTGGGAACCAGTGTGGCTGAAGTGAAGGGAGGTCCCAGGAATGTCTAGGTCTGTGTGCAAGGGCCAGGTCACTCAGAGGTTTGCAAGCTATGGTGGTCAGGAGGTTGGACTGGAATAGGAAAGTGATGCAAACAGTTCTATAGCTCTAACAGGTTGCATTTCCAGAACAGAAGTGTAAAATCCATGCTATTTATGTATGAGGCAAGATTAGAATCAGGGATTCTAATCCTACTTAAGAAGCAATTTTAGCAGTATAGGCACGACATAGCCATAGCAATAGGGGCAAAAGAGTTGGAGAAAAAGGAGTTGATATGAGAGATGCTTAGGTGGTGCTCCATACAGGACCCCCCAAGCAAACCATACTGGAAAGAATAAAAGCCCTTTCCAGTATGGTTTGCTTGGTTGTCTGTAGTCAATCCCTCTGAGAATATTTTATACTTTCCTTAAATCTTTTCCAAACCTTGCACCATGGAGCCCTCTTGGGGAGAGGGAGCTCCCAGAAAGGGGTAGCATTACCTCTTTCTACTCCTAAGCATCCTCCAGTTACCTTTGGCTCTTCTCAGCTCATCTTTCCTCCTGCTAACATTAGTCCAGTGAACCACTCTATACACATATTGTGGGGAGGTCAAATTGCACATAATGTGATCCATCACAGGCTCTTTGCATCTTTCTCTTTCATCCAAAAATGGCCTCACCTAGCCTGGCCAGGGGCAAATCCTCAGGATCCCTGGAGTCTGCTAAACCCAGGTACTGCTCTTTGCATCTTGAGGCCCATGGCAGTCCTCAGCAGTTATCAGGACATGGTAAGGGGATTGTGTGCCTCTGCTTAGCTCCCCCAACAAGCCTCAGAATAGTCCATGGTTGGGACCCAGTGTGGGGGCATCTGGGGCTCTCTGCTATTGCTGCCTTAGTCTCTTTCTCCATTTTCCTGGCTGCAAGCATTGCCTTCTATGAAGTAACCAGGAGAAATCTCAGTGTATGCCAGCCTCTTCCAACTGGCAATGGCTGCCAGTTGCCTACTGCCTGCTGCCTCCCTAGGGATTTCAAGGCTGTGGGTGGAGATGAGTTTAAGTTCAGATGATGACAAAGGAACCATGTGGATGTTCCTGGTGACGGATATGCCTGCTGCTCACCCACTCGTGCCTGCCTCCCGCAGCCTCAGCCAGTACCAGGAGGCCTTGCCAAAACTCCGTGGGCCCAGCCAGGCCAGCAGAGCACCACCTCCTCCTGCCTACTCATTCCACAGCACCTGGCTTTGCCTCCCCATCATCTGGCACATGTGGGATGGGAGTCGGGGATGGGGTATAAATTGGGGGTGGAATCCTGTTTGCTGTCTCCAGAAATATCTGCTCCTGTGTGTTGTGAATTCCTCTGGCATTTGTCATCCTCTCTGCTCATTTAGCATTTTGCTTATGATGCCTGGAGTGTTAGGTTCATTTCATGGCTTCATGTCATCTCTTTCCAGCTAGACAGAAAGCTCCTAGGGCACCACGCTGATGCTGCCTGGATCACTTTTCTCTTGAAGAGTGCTCACCCAAGTGCTATGAGGACAGAAGGCCTTCACTTCAGCTTGACTGATAAGAGGCTTGATTGAGTCTTTATGGTTTAAATCGAAAATGTTCCCCAAAGGGCATGTGTTTGAAAATTGGGTCCCCAGCTGGTGGTGCTGTCCTGGGAGGTTATGGAATTCAGGGAAGTGGGATCTAGCTTTGCGGAAGTAGCTCACTTGGCACAGGCCTTTGGAGGTTTTTACCCAGAGCGCTGGTTCCAGTCACTCTCTCTGCTCTCTGCTTCCTGATCGTGAGGATCTGAAGTTCTCTGCCTGAGCCCTACCATCGGCCACGGCCATTCCTGCCCCATCACCATTATGTACTGATCTTTTAACCATGAGCCCTCAATAAAATTTCTTCCCATAAATTTGCATTAGTCAGATTCTCTGCCACAGTGACACACTAGCTGGCTAGTACAGAAATTTGGTAATGGAGAATAGGGTCATTTCTGTGCACACACCTGACCATGTGGTTCTTAGCCCATTGGAACTTGTTGGTGGGAGGAGAGTTTGAAAGAGTTTGGAAATTCATGGAAAGAAGTTCTGGAATGCTGTAGGCAGAGCCTAAGGGGTGGTTCTGGTGTGAGTAAGGAAAACCAGAACCCCACAGCTGATAGAAATGTAGATGGTTTCAGAGGAAAATGAGGACTCTATTGGGCATTGGATTAGTGGGCATTCATGTTTTATATTCTTGCAAAGACCTTGGCTGTGGTTTGCCTATGTCCTAAAGATTTGAGTGAGGCTGAATTCAAAAGTAATGGGCTAATTAACTTGGCAGAGGAAATATCATGAGGGTAGCAAGATATGAGGGGCATGGCATGGTTGTTACTTGCTGCTTTCAACCAGATTTATGATGAAAAAAATCAGAGAAAATGGCAGAACAGAAGGAGTTGGAAAATGTGCAGTTTAAAGAGAAAAACAGGTGTGTCAGTGAGGGCTTGTCTAAGGTTGCTGCAGGGAGGGCCATTTAGTCAAGGAGGCTGTAATTGTTGAAGAGATAAGTGCTGTTAACCCTATGACCACCAATTTCAAATCAAATATATATCAAAAAGTATTTTATTTCTAAAAACAGTTCACGAACTGTACAATGAACAAAACAAAAACATGATTAGCAAAACAAGGGGAATACATAATATGAGTTTGTAAAATAATTTTTCCCACCACCTTCTTCATTTTCTGTCAAATTTGTACACACTAACTTTTTGACGTAAGTGTCCTGATAGTAGTCAAAGGGTTTTAAAGGGAACAATAGGAGAAATACCCTCAGGGTAAATCAGGAGTTGGACAGAACCCTCCCATCTAAGGCTCCTGGGTATGAAATGACAAACCCATTTGAAAAGAGAGTGTCTGAAAAATGAGTGCCTCTGGGATGCACTGCTTCAAAGGGGCTGCCCAGGAAAGTGGTTTCTTGGCCCAGGCATACATAGGTCTATACTGCAGCTGTGGTTCAAAGCTTCCCAGCTAATCCTCAAGCTGGCAGCATATCCTGGCATCATCCACATAGTGCTGGTTTTACAGGCATGTAGAGTGCAAGAGTTAAGGGATTATGGAGGCGGCCACGAAGGTTCCAGAAAATAGTCTGCAAGGCCAGGCAGTGTATACCACAGTCAGGTGCCCTGTGGGGAGCCCCTGAAGGGCTGATGCATGAAGCTTTGAGGGTAGAGCCTAAGCAGCAATGGAGACCCCAAGGTGTTGGAGATGTCAACACCATGAAATGTCTGCCAAGGGAAGCTGCCAGTAACAAGTGGAGTCAGACTATGAGGGCCATGTGTGCTGCAAATGACAAGGCCAGAAGAGCTGAGCTGGCCAAGCCTGTTTGAGCCCAGATGAGGCCACATGTGTCAGATGCCAGAGTTGAACCAACAGTGTTTGTTTGTCCAGTGGGTTATCGTTCTTTCCTTCATGGGCCCACATTCTTCCTTTTCCGAATGGGAATGTTTACTCTGTGCCACTGTGTGTTGGAAGTATATAACCTGGCTTTTGTTTTGCAGGGACTCCCACCTAAGTTTGCTTTGAGTCTCAATGAAGACTTTGGACTTGGACTTTTGAACATGGTTGGGACTGTCAAGACTTTGGGAATTCCTAAAGGTAGACTGGGCTGGGATTTAGCTCAGTTGGTAGAGTGCTGTTTTGCAGTCTGTGAGGTCCTGAGTTCAATTCCCAGGGCCACAGAAATGGGAGAATGACCTGGCAATCCACTCCCAAGGCAATCCCGAAGCACTCAGCCATTGAAAACCCTATGAGGGTCACTATGAGTCGGATACCGACTCGATGGCACCTAACAACAACAACAACAAAGTTGGACCGAATGAATTTTGCATTGTAAGATGGCCATGGAACTTTGGGGGCCAGGAATGGAATGTTATGATTTGAATCTAAAATATTCCCCAAAGGTCATGTGTTTGAACATTGGGTCCCCAGCTGGTAGTGCTGTCCTGGGAGGTTATGGAACTCAGGGAGGTGGGATCTAGCTTTGTGGAAGTAGGTTACTGTGGGTAGGCCTTTAGAAGTCTTAACCTGGAGCCCTGGTTCTGGTCCCTTTCTCTGCTCTCAGCTTCCTGATCATGAAGACATGAGGTGCTCTGCCAGAGGCCCTGCCACACTGCCATTATGGACTGATCCTGTAGGCCCAATAAATCTTTCCTCTCCTAAGTTTGCTTTGGTCAGTTTCTCTGTGACACAATGCACCAGCTGACTAATACAAGTCTCCAAAGATTTCAAAATTCCCAGAACACAAATTGTCTCCACAATCCATATCTCAGAATTGTTATGGCTCAAGGGGAGGGGTGCTTGCCCCAAGTTGAAGAGAGAAAGGAAAAGCTAAGAGTGAGTGGAACCAATGCCAGATAAGGTCCTGGGTATGTCAACAATACACACAAGAGGATTGTGGTAAAGTGGACACCATTCTGGATAGTATTGACATCCAATGTGGAAGGGCCATAAAGGACAAACGGCTTTCACCTTATGGACAACACTAATCCAAAGGAGTGACTATCTTGGATCCTCTAAAGAAGACTATGCTCAGTGGGAAAGATTTCTGGGGTCATCAGCACTGTTTGCATGGGCCTATGGGAAGGAAGAAAGAGTACATGCCAGCCATTCTCTTCTGAACAGTGAGGAGAGTTTTGATTTGGGTGAATGGCAGAATTCATATTTTCAGAGCACTATTTGTGAAGAGCAGAACCATGTTCAGGAGCAAAAGTGAGGAAAGGTGGTTTGACCTTTATGCCAGAGTAGGCTGGCGTAGTTCAGGCAACTAGTCACATAATGGGCAGCTCAGGACAGCTCTTCTGTGGGGCTGAGTACACACAATGATGGAGACAAGGTAAAAGGAGATGTGACCATAAGAAGGTCTAAACTCTTTAAGTCCACCTCGTGCACTCCAGATACCAAGCTCTTGGCAGGCAGACTAATTCCAGACCCCACTCATTAGTGGAGCTGAGCATTCTGATATAATGGCAGCCCTGTTCTGGTCTTTATGTAAGGCTGGGTCTCAACAACTCCCAAAAAGCAGTAATTAACAAGCATTGAGATTTTGTTTGCATCATCTTTAACCTAGATAAAGTACAATGGCTTCCCAGTCTCCAGTTTTATTCCACCTAATTCATCATTACTAATGCTGCCAGAATGTTCTGTCTAAATCACACTTCTCGTCCCAATAGATCCTTTTGAAGATTCTTCGATGAAGCACCTTCACTACAGAATAGAATCTAACCAAGCTCCCTAGCATGGCACAGAGGTTCTCCAGATAGATGCAATTTGGGGTTGGGGTGTAGCACAGTGGTAGAGCACTTGCTTAGCATGTACAAGCCCTGGGTTTAACCTCCCAGTACAACAAAAAAGATACTTATACATACTATTTTGCAACTTTCTCTTTGTGATTAACACTATACCTCAGACATTCTTTTTCTTAGTATATTTAGCCTACTTTATTCTTTTTAATGCATGGACAGTATTCTACTACCAGGCATAAACAATTTCTGCAAGTCTTTCTAACAAATTATTGAAATTGAATGCAATTTTGGGGACTCCTAAACTTGCAGCTGGTGTCAGAATTAACAGTGGACTTGGGGCCTCCTGCACTTTGCAATTTTGCACATAATAACCATTATAATAAAGAACATCCTTTGGACAGTGGTATGTTTCTTTAGGATAAATTCCCAGAATTCAGTTGCTGAGTTAATATTCTTGAACATTTTCAATTATCATAACACTACACTGTCCCCATACCTCAAAATAGTTGACCCACTTGACATTTCCTGTCATTTAAGAAAGTCTGTCTTCTCATATTATCATTCTTCCCCCCCCCCAATCTAATAGATTTTTTAAAAAACAAACAAAATAACTCCTTTTGTTTTGGTATGCAACTTAAAATTTGTTAATAAGGTTGAGTATCTTTTCATTTTGTGTTTTGGTCATTTAACTTTCTTTAGTAAATTTCTTATTCTTGTCCTTTTCCTGTCTTTCTACTACAGATTCATAATTTTACTTACTGATAAAAGCTCTATGTACATAATAGAAATTAATCATCTGTCTTTGACCTGAAATGTTTAAAATCAGAAATCACGTATTCCTTTGGAGAAGTGCTCCTTTCAAATGGCAGTGGGATGTTTCTGCATGGATGGAAAGTTACAAACACATTTCTCCATGGCTAAAACTATTTCTGTTAAATCTTAAAGCTCAAACCTAAATTGTCTAATCAAATTTAAATAAATTGATAAGAAGAATCAATTGTTCTCCCTAGGTTTAGGGATAAGTAATTTCATTCTCAATGGTAATTTTAGAATTGAATTATTATAGCAAAAATGAGGTCAAACCATAGAGTTCAACTTGAAGCCTTACTATAACTTCATTTAAATTCATCACCCAAATCACAGTGTGTTGTCATCAAAGGATGATACTTTTAGAGCCATATCTCCTGGTCTTACAGCAAGGTTTGTGCTAGACCATCCTGCTGTCTCTGAGATCAGTATCTCTATCAGATCTGGGTATCAGTCCTAGGCCTGTTCTGAGGACCCATAGATCATTAACTCACAATCAAAATTGTGTGGCTCAATCACTCAACTCACAGTCATTTTCAGAATGTAGCTTTGTACATATTACTGAGTTTGAGGGTTATGGAGGTGTACTAGTCAAGGCAAAAGGACTGGATTTATCTTACTTACCAATTTATTAGCTGGATTCATAGCTTTAAAATATTCGTATGTAAGGCCACATGGGCCTCCATAGAAAACTTGTCCTAGGCCTCACAAATGTTAGCAGTGGGCCTACCTAAGCCTATTTAGTCTCAGCTAACTGGCGAGGTTAAGGGAGTTGGTGTCTGTGGGTTTTTCCCAGTAACATCTAAGAATGAGGTATGTACCTGTAAAGTGGATCACTTGGAAGCAGCAGAAAGTAGTGGTAAGTAGCTTCAGAGTCAGTCTGACATTTATCCTTGCCATTTGTGTGCTATATGATTTAGGACAATTTTTTTTTCTCTTTACGTTTCAAGTTCTTCACCTATAAAATGAGGACAATATTGATCTCAATGGATGATTTTAAGACTTAAGTATGAATGACCATAACGTACTTAGCCCAGTACCAAGTGTACCAAATAATAAAGAGCTTATATGGTAACTGTTGCTATCATTACTACCTTTCTCTCTGCTCTTAACACCCACATCATTTTGAGAGCTTTCAGAATTCTGAGCAAATTGGTAAACAATCCCACAGTTCTCCATCTACATAGGATCCTGGGAACTTCCTGCCAAAGACCTGTTCAGAAAGGAAAATCCTTGTGTGAATCTGCTGTTTAGGTTCTAGAAACTCCCACTGTCCATTTTGCAGTGTTTAAGTCCCAGATTGCTGGGATCAGGAAAACAGAGAATACAGTATAGATCTAGAGGCCCCTCCAGCAGGTGGAGACAGCACAGTTTTAAGAGAATTTAAGAAGTTCTAAGCTTGTCATTGGTCTGACCTTTCCAAGTATCCTCAGCTGTGCGTATCCTGACTGGTTGGAGAATCTTAGGGAAGGAAGGAAGGTCATCTGCACTCCTTTTTGGACTTGAGTTTTCACAGGAAGAGCTCATCTCATTGCCATAAATGTTCATACTGCCTCAAACTCAAGATTAGGGTGAAAAACACAATGTTAGCATCATATGTGCTCAGGAGACACCAAGATGGACCTTATCTGATGATGATGATGGTGGTGGTAATTATGGTGGTGATGTTGATGATGGTGGTGATAATGATGGTGATAACAGAGCTTGGGATTTGAAAAATCATTTGAAATTACCTTATGAAGGAAATTCAAGCCATTATCACTTTTATTAATAATATTAGAGAAAAGAAAGACAGAGTACAAATTTAGAAGTACAAAAAGATCTGGAGGCTTAAATCTTAAATGTCCCTTCAAAGATATGTTTGAATGTTTGGCTCCCAGCTGCTGGCACTATTTGTGGAGGCTATGAAACTTTGGAAACAAATCCTAGCTTTGCTGAAGTGGGTCACTGAGGGGTGGGTTCTGAAAGTTTTATGATGGCCCTCAACTCCAGCAGCTGTCTCTGCTCCTGATCACCAAGATGTGAATTTCTATGTCACATGCCCAGAATGCCTGCTCAGCTGCCATGGCTGCCCCACTGCCATGCCTTCCTGATTCTATGGACTGACATCCTCTAACTGTGAGACCCAATAAATCATTCCTCCCATAAGTTTGTTTCATTAGATATTTTGCCACAGAGATGAACAAACTGACTAACACAGACAACTGGTACTAGACAGTAGAGTTGTTGCTATATGGAAACCTGACCATGTGGCTCTTAGGCCATTGGAATATATTTGCACGAAGCATTTGTAAGAGTTTGGAAATACAGGTGAGAGAAGTCCTTGAATGCTATAAGCAAAGCTTGAGAGGCAGTTCTGGTGAAAGGTCAGAAGACCAGAATGCTGATGGACATGTGGAGAAGAAATGGCTCATGCAGTTTCAGAAAAAATTGAGGACCCTGTTGGGGATTGGACTAGAGGCCATTCAGGCTATATTCTGGCAAAGAGTCTTTGTCTTGTGTTCATGCAGTGGGTCACTGAGGGGTAGGCCTTTGGAGATTTTATACAGACCTCTAGTTCCAATAGCTCTCTTTGCTCCTGATCACCAAGAGGTGAGGTTCTGTGCTACAGGACAAGGCCACTTACTTTGCCACATGATTTCTTTTCAGGTGAAACTTTGATATATTGAACAGAAGGGGAGAAATCTCTACCACTAAAGTAATTGCCTACAAGAGAAATATGGCTCTGTGTTGGGTATAATTTATTAATGAGAAAAAATTAATTTCACTTTTTTTTTCTGCTATACAGTCTATTTGACACTAGCTGGTTTGAAAAGTTTGCAAGAGCATAGCCTCGCACTAAACAAAGTGAATGTGGACAATAGTTATGAGTTTGGTCCTTGGCATTCAGAATGCTCAATCCTTTCTTTTCAGAGGGAAAAACTGAACCCAGAGGGGTAATATGAATTACCAAGCATCATAGAAGACCAGAACCAGTTTGATGCCATGCTGCCTGTATTGGTTAATGACTGTCAACTTGATTAGATTGAGAGACATCTAAGAGATTAGCAAAGCACCTCTGTGGGTGTATCTGTGAGGACACTTACAGAGATGATAAGATCATGAGGGCTCTGACCTAATTAATGGTTCAATCCTTCAATGGATGCAAAATTTGAATTTTGGCGGTGGTGGGACTGTGGAAGGTGAGGCCTAGTGGGAGGAACTAGGTCACTATGGGTGTGTTCCTGGGAGCTATATCTTACCCTGGCTCCTTCCTATTACTGCTCCACTCTACTGCTTCCTGTCTACTCTCCCTGCCATGATAGACTGAAGCCTCTGAAACCATGATCAAAATAAATCTTTCCTCCCTCAAATTGTCTCTGCCATGTATTTGCTCACCACAATGATTAAACTAACACATAGTCTAACCCACTGTGTTCCTTCAGGACAAAAAGGGCACCAAGCACCCAAAGCCCCTGGCCTGGAGGCTCTACTGGGGTTTGACAAGGCATGGAAGACTGAAGTCTCCTTTAATGGTGAAAAAAAGTACTTGTATAGGTAAATATCTATTAAGAACATCATATGGAGACGACTCTGGGAGAAAAAAATGACATTTCCTATGATGGACTATAATTCTTTTATTATAAATTTTCAAAGCCTTAAAAGGCTTAGGAAATATAATGAACATGTCAAAAATTCTCTGCATGTGAAAAATCTCTTCTTTTAAGACTGGAAATAGAAAAAAAGCTGAGAGATGGGAGGAGCTGACACAGACTGATACAAGGTTTCTTAAAATGGAATAAGTGAGAGGAGTATTGGATGGAGGTTGGCAGAGCTGGATTATGTCACTAATTTACTGTGTAGGATGTAGGCAAGTCACATCACTTCCCTAGACCTTAGCATTTTTTGTTGTAAAATAATAGTTTTAAACTAAACTAAATAATTTCTAAGGACTCCTACGACCATTAAAATTCCATGTGAAGTTATTCCAATCACCTGCAAATTCCCCACCAGCTTCTTCCAATGTTATGAGTGCCTTGGTGGTTATGATCACTCAAGAGAATGCAGTGAATCTTTTTTTCCATTTTAACTAAAATCCTAACTGCTTGAAAATTATTTCTAGCAATTCAGGGACCTAGAAGCCCATGCTGATTAGCATGGACTGGCATCCTCAACATTCTCTGTCAAATCATACTTTGTTTTCCATCATGGAGACAACATATTTTCAGCTTCTTATTATTTCCAATTATCTTTAATGTTTGACACTCTGGGTGTACATAAGGTATGACTCACTGTCTTTTCTAGATCATTTAAGGTAAAATCAATTGAGCCAAAGAATAATTCTTCCAGTACTCAGCGGATGCCCCCAACTATGCCATCATATGGTCTTTTGCCCTAGTGTGGCCAACACATTCCGTTAGGTATTAACAGATTGCAAATGGAATGGTTACCATACCTGCCAGGGCCTCAGCAGATTACCAGCAGAAGGAAAGAGACTTCATTGTCAAATCAGTTGGTCTGTACTCGCTTATGCAATAGCAGTTACGAAAAGCCTACCATGTGCTTACCCACGTGAAGCACAGACTCCCTGCACTGAGGGAGCTGTGTCTGATACCAGGAACAGCTAACTGTGAATTACGATCACAAAGGAGGACCAGAATATAATCTATGCTGTGGAAGGTACAAAGTACGGATGATTCAGATGGGCCAACCACTTCAAGCTGGAGTGAGTAACTGATGGTTGCAGGCTTTATAAATAACCTTTCTCTGGTTCATCCGAAAAACTGACACCTCATCTCAGTCATTTTTTTTGTTTTTGTCTGCATGTGTTTTAACAAAAATGTATGTAAAAATTCAAATGTCCATTGCCTCTTGGTAGAGAATGAGCTAGCTGCTTTATCTGTTTGAGTGGACCTGGAGTTCTACTTCCAGAGGTGGTCAAGAGGCTCTGCCTCTGAAGTGCAGGGCCTGCTATGACCCTGGCATCTTGCCTGGATAATCTAAACTTACAGCACTTCCTCCCCCAGTGATATAGGAATGTTTTTCCACCATTAGTCCTGCTTCCCAGACTGCCCTATAAGTAGGTCTTGGCAGGCAAGACTCCTGAGGCCACCTACTATGTCAGTTACATGCAGAGCTGGGAGGCTCTTTCCCAGGCAGCTCTGATTTAGAAGGCTGTCAGGTGGCTGGAGTACTCTTCAACTTCAGTCCTAACTTTATAAAATGTGGTCTCTGGAAATGTAATGATGGACACTCGAAGTGGGAATCAGGAATCTTTGTTCCTGGACTCAGGTCTGGCACTAATCTGAGTGAGCAGTAGACTTCATAACCTGGAGCCTTAGCTTTCTCATCTGTAAATTGTGGTGACTGGACTAAGTTAGTGTTTTCCAAAGGGGTCATCCTTGACTTTTTAGTTGGGACTGTTCTTAAGTAGAACTACTCATACATGACAGGATGTTTAATACCCTTGCACCCCTGGGCTCCAACTGCCAGTTTATAAAGCTTTCCAGGTTTATAAATAACCTTTCTGGTTATTTATGGGTTATAAATAACCCAGTTATTATGAAAATCCCAAATACTCCCAAATGTCTCATGGCCAGGGATGTGGAGGGGAGAAACCATTCTTGGTTAAGTGTCACTGAACTATGTGATCTCAAGAAGGGCTTCCAACCATATGATCCTAGTTGATAAATGTGGGATAAAGGGTAATAGCCAGGCTTCCCCCCCGCCCCCCACCAAATATATGAGGTATACTGTGTCAACAAGTGCTTCTAAAAACTTTATCAATAAAGCCCTACTTGGCTATCGTGTGCTGGAGCATTCTTGGTCCTGTGTTGGTGTTTTGTTCCATCCAAATGCCTATAGCTGTATGGGGCCTTGCTCTGAGGCCTTTAATACCCAGTAAAGGGCTCCAGTTCTTTTTTCAGACTAGACAAAGCACCCATTTCTGGGATAACGAATTTGGCCCTTCTTTACCTTCCCCAACAGGTCTGCTCTTTCAACTCATATTCCCTACTTATCAAGTCAGGCTTGGATACTAAGACTTTTTGGTTTACTATTACAAGTTAGCCTGCAGCCATAGCCCTGTGGCATTCAATACCGTCAGATCTCAGAAGCTAAGCAGGGTCGGGCCTGGTTAGTACCTGGATGGGAGACCGCCTGGGAATACCAGAAGCTGTAGGCTTGGGAGAAGGACCTGGCAACCCCCTCCCAAAAATCAATCTGCCATTGAAAACCCTATGAACAGCAGAGAAGCACTGACAATAGTGTTTCCCCTGTTGTACAGAGGGTCGCTATGAGTCGGATACC
>VMDO01018240.1:0-42739 GCA_007922755.1 Pedetes capensis
AGAAAGGAAGAAAGAAAAGAAGAAAGAAAGAAAGAAAGAAAGAGGGAGAAAGGGAGAGAGAGAGAGAGAAGAGAGAGAGAGAGAGAGAGAAAAAAAAACACTTCTATTTGCTATAACAAATGGAGACCATGTAGTAATCTTAAAGGCCTTTTCTTCTGTGCCTCATCTTACAATTAGACATTAACTATGTCGTGCGTGTGTGTGTGCGTGTGTGTGTGTGTGTGTGTGTGTGTGTGTGTATCCTCCCACTAAGGGGGAAAAAAGTAGTGAATGCTTCCTCATCTCTATCACATATATACTCAGAATTATTCTGGTTTGTACATTCTATCAGATTCACATTATAATGCATTTTTGTTAGTTAGAATTATATTTTCTACATGAAGCTTCTGTCCCATTTTTTCATATTTTATTTTAAGATTATTATAGGTCATACTTTCCATTTTGTGAAAATTCCTGAAATAGAATTTAAAGCAAAGATGTACTGCTCCTTTTGCAGTGGTGCTCATTTTAACAAATACTTTGAAAACATATCTTAGTTTTTTATTGGGAAAGTTTTTTGCTGGTGTTGGCATGAGAAAATACCATCGACTTCGTGGCTCAAAGAACAGAAATTTATTTTTCACAGTTGCGGAGGCTGGTGTCCAAGATCAGAGTATTGGCACCTTTGGCTCTTCCTGAGGCCTCCCAAATGAAGCCAGATTGGCTTCTTCTTGAGGATACCCTGCCATGGGCTTTCTTCTGTACCTGCATGGCTTTGCCATCTCTTCATCTTCTTATAAGGACATCAGTCATATTGGGTTAGGCTCTTATGACTCCATTTAACCTTCATTACCACTTTAAAAACTGTATTTTTAAATATAGTCACATTGGAAATTAGAGCTTCAAAGTTTGAGTTTGGGGGAACACAATTCACAACAGGCTGTTGTAAGGTGCCGTTGAGTTGTGTCTGACTCATAGAGACCCTCATAGGGCTTTCAATGGCTGACTGTTTTGGGATTTCTCGGGAGTGGATTGCCATGTCCTTCTCCCATTTTTTCGGTGCTGGGAATAAACTCGGGACCTCAGAAAGTGCAGAGCAGCACTCTACCAGCTGAGCTAAATCCCAGCCCATTTAACAACAGGTAGCAATGTTATTTATCAAATATTCTGTAACATTTCCCACTTGGGGAAAAAAGAAAATCTTATGAAGGAAAGTGATAAAGTTCTCATATGTGATATCAAGTTATTTGAAATGTAAACTTATATATGTGAATCATTTATGTGAGATACCATTTATTAGTGAATGGATGAATGAACATAAAGTAACAATTAACTCTGTTTCTTGGCCTATCCTTATAGAACACACAAAGATTTGGTGAACAACCAGGAAGACTAGGCAGATTAGAAATTCACACTTCCACATAATGTTTGCCAGAACAAAGAAGAATCCCAAGTTAGAAACACCAGATGTGACTGTTGCTGTTCTGAGGTCACATCTCCAGACTTGGTCTTTATTACTTTGACATGTGACTTTCATATTTAAAACAACCCTAAGTTTTGCTAACGTGGCTTCGATATGCAGAGCCACAAAACTGAGGCACTTTAGCCAAAAATATGCAATAAAAACAAAGGGAGCTGTGATATTGATGCACAAACACAAGTACTAGCATCCTTGTTGCCACATAGGGATCACACCAGTTTTTTCTTCAGAACTCAACTTTATGTTCAAGTGGAGCATTTGCAGTATTCCCATTTTGAATATTTTTAGCGCCTTGAGTTAGGATTGCCATATTTAACAAATAAAAATATAGAATACTCATTTAAATTAGAATTGCAGATAAATGATGGGTTTTTTAGTATATACAAGTCTCATTCAATATTTGGGATGCACTCATACTAAAAAAAATTATTTATCTAAAATTCAATTTTAACTGTGTGTCCTATATGTTTTCTGGCAACCCTACTTTAGGTTAAAGAATGAATTCTTTCCACTTAGAACTCCTTAACACACAAAATCAGATTAAGCTACTGTCACCAACTTTGTAAATTTAATTTTCTGTTGTTAATTTGGTGTTGCTTTTATGTTGTTGTTGTAGTTGTTGTTAGGTGCTGTCAAGTTGGTATCCAACTCATAGCAACCCTCCTAGGATTTTCAATGGCTGATCGATTCAGGATTGCTTCAAGAGTGGCTTGCCACGTCCTTCTCCCATGCTATTTTTATGCTATGTACTAAAGCATGGAAACCCCAGCCCTCAGGTTCCCTTCCATTATGCTGCTATATGATTACAAATATCAGTATTAAAACATTAAAGTTAATTGTACCCCACTTTTTCCCATGTTAAAGTATTTACAACTTTATATCAATACCCCATAATACTATTATGATAGCAGTAGTAGACGTTGACTGTCTAAGTCATACCACCCTGGCATCTTGTCAGATCTCAGAAGCTAAGCAGGATTGAGCTTGGTTAGTCCTTGGATGGGAGACTGCCTGGGAATACTTGATGCTGTAGACTTGGGAGAAGGACCCAGAAGCCCACTCCCAAATCAATCAGCCATCAAAATTCCTATGAATAGCAGAGAATCGCTGATATAGTGCTCGGCATGGCACAGTGTCAGGTAGTATTTCATCTGTTGGCCATAGGGTCGCTATGAGTCGCACCCAACTCAGCAACACCTAATAACAACAGTAGACATTGGGTACCTGATATTACATGAGGAATTTCTAAACCCTGAGCTCAGTTTTCCCACCTCTAAAATCAGGGGCTTCAAGTCAAGGTGTTTTCCCCACAATTCTTCTAAGAGTTCCATGCTAGGTGTTTTTGAGATGGGAATTCTATTAATCCTCCATTTCAGATGAATGCATTTTCTCTTTAAGTATAGAATGTTTAGATTACTAAATAAGTAACGATTAGATTACACAGTTAATAACTTCACCTTTAAAAATATTTGTTCAGCCTAAATTCCTCAAAGACCAAAAGACGTATCCTTTATTTTTTCCACCAGTACTCCCCTTAACATCAGAATTTATACACAATACATTATCAGATGCTGTGCTCATGAAAATGCTGATGTTGAAACAATTCCATTGTGGTAGGTTCTGACCATTGAAAATAATTTTGCTTTGAGCTGAAGCCATCTCTGCAGTTTAAGATATATTCTGGGAGCCGCTCCTTGTTCTCTACTGCCATCTAGTGGCACCGGGGTTACCCTTATCTGCACGGCTTGGCAGTTCAGAACAGCAGATATTTTAAATCAAATGGATGAATTGTTTTATTCTTGTCATTACAGTAAAAAGGAATTTATAGAGTGTTTCAACAGATAAGATATAATAAATGTTAATAAAAGTTAAGTATAACACAATAGCAGACTTTAGTACTTAAACGGTATAGATTAGATTTATGCAATTTAATTTCTTTAAGATGTTCAAATGTCAACTTGAACACTGAAGAAAAATATACAAAGTAGCCTAAAGTATTAAAAAGAAACATTATCCTTATCAGGTGCTCTTTTATAGTATTAAAGAATTTTTTAAATAAATTTAATCATAGCAGATGAGAAGAAAGGGAAAGGATATAACATTCTGATAAACATTGAGTTGGTATAGAATGTCTCAGTTCTGTTTTTAATCACTTGTCTTCAATTAAGTTAGAGCTTTATTCTCATTATTATTTATAAATGCAATACAGTGTTTAATGAGTGTTGAATGATATGTAGTTTTAATGTCCTCTAATCTGGAAATTTCTTCAAATGGCATAATAGTGAGTTTAATTGTGTGAATCTAAAGTAAAAATAAATTTCTCTAATGAATGAAATAAAATATTTCTGAAGAGTGATTTTTTCCTATTAAAGCTTGTTTTCAGTGGATAACTATCATAGGAAAAATATTTCTGACATTTTAACATTACCCTAGCTTTCTTTTGGTTTTAGTTTAGATACTGACACTACTATGAAGTATTTGGATCTTTTAAACAAGAGATAATTTAATTTGAATACCATTTTGTTTATTAATACACTTGTGATCCAACTGAAAAATCTTCCATTTATTTTTTTCAGGGTGGGAAAATCCCTATAAGGTGGACAGCTCCAGAAGCTATCGCCTATAGAAAATTCTCCTCGGCAAGTGATGCATGGAGCTATGGCATTGTCATGTGGGAGGTCATGTCCTATGGAGAGAGACCTTACTGGGAAATGTCTAACCAAGATGTAAGTGCATGGACAGTCCTGTCATTTTTATGAATGCAAACACATTAACTTTGAGGGGAAAATATGCCTTTTGTCCTCTCTCAGGTTAGCCCTTATCTTCCTGAGAGTAGCTCAGGGTTGGGTAGCTGGTTTGGAAAACTGACAAACTCTTTACTCTGACCCGATTTGGTGTCCTGGGGCCAGCTGACAGGCTTTGTTCCATTAGTACCTGATCCACATCTTACCTCTGAGACTTTCTCATTGTTTTAATGCAACAAGTCTGAGTGCAAGTGATGGCTTTGACCTACAAGTAAAACTAAACAAAGAGTAATGTTAATTTTCATTTCTTCCACAGGGCAATTCAATGCACCACCATAAAACCCAAATAATTTAGACTAGATACCATTTAGAAGAAAAAGAATGAATGCTTCCAGGCAATGTGTTATCAATATATGTCATCTAGTGTAGTTCCTTTGAGATATATAATGTTTTGTACAATGTTTTGTTTCTATTTTGTCTATAACAATTACTTTGGTGGTTAGTAATATTATATAACAGGGTAATTCACATCTTTTACCTCTACAACCTGTCCACAGAGATAGAAATTGTAAGCAAAAGATACACATACCCAAGCAGTGCAAATGAGTGCACTGTTGGAGCTGACAATATTTTCATTTCCCACTTTCTCATTTCAAAATTAAGGTCTATTCATTTGCCTTCCTTAAAGTGTCTGATGTTTTTGGAGACAATAGTAATGGAAATCCCTCTAATACAATTTTGAATGTTCATAGGTATAAAGAAAAACTATGTAACTATAAATAGTCCCCAAACATAAAGAGTACAACTATTGCAATTTCATTTCTTTTTTCCAGGTAAGCATTAAGGAAGTCCCACAGAATCCGGTATCTCATGCTTTGCTACTTCTACTCCATCACTACCTCAAATTATTCAAGTGTCATTCTTTCCCCACCCTGGTCAGTACTGGTATATTCAGCTCAGAGCCTCGTACATGCTAGGCAACTGCTCTACCACTGGGCCACACCCCAAGTCCCTTTTTCATTTTCTATTGTGAGACAGGGTCTCACTTAGTGCACAAAGCTGCCTCTGCCCTCAAACTCACAATCCTCATGCCTCAATCTCCCTAGTTGCTGGGATTATAGGTATGCCTCACAGCACCCAGCTTGTTCAACTTTCTTAAAGGCTTAATCACAGGGAACATCTATCCTTTTCTAATTCCAGGCATAAACAAGATTGGATTTTTGTTGGCTGGGCATAGCTAATTCTTCTCCTTGCCATGTACTATAGCTTTTGCAGTTGAGTCCTGCTTAGTTCTATGGTTTTTCCACTGACCAACTCTGTGGAGAATGCTCCATCCAAAAACCTACATGGAAGGAAAATTGAGGCCTAACACACTGCTTAGCCATTGTTCAATAAAGCACATCCCCAAAACACAAACCCAGTATGGTTGGGTCCTGTAGAACATCTGAGTTTACGTATAAAGTGTGCATAGCCAGTAATCTCTATTCTGCCCCCAACATTAAGACATTTTAGAGCCAAGTCATTTGCCTTTCTTTTCCAGACAATTATATTTGAAAGACCTCATTGCTTTTCCTTGCCGCAGGGTTTTATGTAGAGCAATCCCTGACTGCCTTTCTAACTCTTCCTGTTGTTGAATTACAGAAGCAGAAATTTGTCTCCTCACTCCCAAAAGGAGCTTACATTCTAGATTGTGGTTTTGTTTTCTTCTTGTGATTTGCTTGTGTGGTCTTGTTTGTTTATTTACCCAGTTAGCTAAGATAATGGAAGCCCTGTATTTGGTTACTATAATTCCTGTTCTACTCTACTGCTTGCCTACTCGTTCTACTGCAAGATGACTAAAATGAGCCATACAAGCAAATTCCCAGAATTAAAATCCCTTCCAGATGTGTTATAGTCTTCACTGCATAGAAGAGCCTATACTTCAAGTATCTCCTTAACTAGTAGTTCACTTAGACTTTATCTTAACTAGTTCTCTGAGCAACTTTAAATTAAAAACTTGCCTGGTTTAAAGGACTCTAAGTTCTACTAATATACTCAAATGAGTGGAAAGTTCTTTGGCATCCACAGATGACATATGGATGTGGAGATATATACATATATATATATATATATATATATATATATATATATATATATATATACACACACATTTTACGTAAGTACTGCTGTATTAAGATAGTCATTTAAAATACTTATTGGAGGCTGGGCATGGTAGTGCATTCCTATAATACCAGCATCACAGGATAAAGAGGCAGGAGGATCACAAATTCCAGGCCAGAGGCAGCCTGCATAACTTGCAAGACCCTGTTTCTAGATTAAAAAAAATTTAGGGGGGCTGGGAATGCAGCTTAGTAGTACAGCACTTGCAAAGTATGCACGATGCCTTAGGGTCAGCCCCACCCCCACCAAGTACCACTAGAATAAAATATTTATTACATGTTTTCTGTATTCTAGGAACTAGGGATATAGAAAAAAACAAATATTATACCTTGAAAGGACTATAAAGATTTCCTAGCCCCATCCTATTTGGTCATGAAACTGAGGAATGGAGAATTGACATGATTACCCTAGAATCACATATTAATGACTTGTCAGTACTTTGAGATTGTGTTTCTAAAAAATTTCTAAAGTAAGCCATGGCCAAGGAGAACAGATAATAGTTCTGTCTTTCATGCTGGTTTGTTTACAGTCCATGCAACTCCTCATGTAGTGCCGGTGGTCTCCTGCCCTCTTGGAGCTTCCATTTTAATGAAAGGCAGAAAGACTAGAAAGAACCAAATAAATAAAGTAAAAGATATAACATGTGACATGATAATTGCTATTATGTAGAAAAATACCAAAAGAAGAAGATAAGAAATGCTGAGGGTTTAATTTAAATAAATTATGTATGGTATAAAATATATTCATAAAGGTCATTCACTTATGGCCATTAAAGTCATAATTAGTCATTCTCATTAGATATGCACAAATAGTCAATCTTATAAAAGGGTGAGACAAATAAGTATAAAGAGCAATTCTGAGATTTCCTTGCCTCCTAAATTATCTTGCCTCCTGGGGCACATTGCAGCCACCAATTTAGCAGCCATGGCTGTGGTTATATGCACTGGAATTCAACCATGAAAGTCACTAACTATTCACATGTCTCAGATTCATGACCAAGAATAACTATAAAGGGGCTGCAATAGAATATTTTTAATGTGCTTTTTAACAGTGACATACTATTACCTTATAATCTCTGAAGAAATAGTTACCACCATTTGCTCAACAAAGGAATGATTCGAAGAGTTCCCTCCTGAAGTTTAGGACATTCCTGATCTCTGTGGAGGTGCCAAGAATCAGACAGGACTTCCACAGAGTGGAACAGGTACAAGCAAAGATCCCAGACCACAAGACAGATTCTTTAGGAGAGCAGCTTCTGCAGGAAAAGGCCCTAATGTGCAGTTGTCAATGTAGACTACTGTGTAAATTGTTCTTAATGGTCGCCTACAGTAGGCCAGACCCTGTTGCAACCTCTCCCTGCCTGGATCTTACCCAACTGTTTACCTAGCCATTCTGGCCTTAGATTTTGATGATCTGTATCCAAGAGGACCACTTACAGAGTGATTTTGTCTATCAAACCTCATTTGTCCACAGAGACTCTGTCTGCAACTAGAGAATCTATTGCAGCTGGGAATAGACTGCTGAAAGTAAGCCCATTCTCATTCATTCAGGATTGCCAGTGCTCGTGGCACAAGGCTGAACTCTTTCTCCACCCAGAGCTCAGTTGTTTTTCCAGGCCCATGTTAGTGTATATAGGGTAGTGTATGTTCACAGTGTTGGAGCAGTTTACTAAAGAATGCTCACACAAGAATCTGAAAACTGAGAGGTAAAAAATGGTGGGTCCAGGGGGATCCAAACCTTGGGACTCTCAGATCAATACATGACTAGAAGAAAGTAGGAAAAGCTAAAATCTTTTATGCATCTTACAAATATCTTTTGTTACTACAATAGAGAGTTAGAATTCTGCTAAGCTAATCCTACTGGAAATCTGTATATCTGTGACAGATCCTGTAAACAGAATTTCTGTTTGGAAGCAGAATTAGATTAATCAAAAATGTCCCAGGTGTGCTCTCCAAACACTGGTTATCCCCTCTGTCCTTCATTCCTCATTTATGTGGTCAAAGTACAGTCTTACCTTTGACTTTTTCCAACCAGGACGTATTTTAAATAAGGAAAATAATGAGATAAACAATAAAAGTTCAACTGCATTCTGTTTGAATATTTTATATTTTTCTGCATTTTGGTGAGTTTAGAAAAGCTGTGGGCATACATCAAGTGGAATGTTACTATGCTTTATGATTTTTAAATGAGTTTGGGAAATTTTAGATAGTTTTTATGAAATAGTTTCTCCATTCTGCAGACTGTGGTATATTTTATTACAATGAACAATTCTGAGTTTGCAGAATCTGCTTTGGTGAATAATATAATGAGTTTCCCAAAGGTCAGTGGAATTGTACGTTAGGGAAAGGAAATGAGAAAAAGCAGAGTGCAGAGAACTAGTTCTAAAAACCCCTAACAAAAAAATAATAGCAGATGCCATCTGCTTAGCCATTCAGCAACTATTTGTTAAATTTATGCCTGTCGCTAAACCAGGTGTGCATGTGCACAGAGATGGAGTATTGGGAAACTCAGTCCTCTGATATGTTAAATGAAATTAACTAGGCACAGAAAATCAAGTGCTGAACACTCTGGCATGTTTAGAAACTAAAAAGTTGATTGCATAGTAGTGAAGCATAGAACAGTAATCATTAGACTTTAGGAAGAAGAGGTAGATAGCACATAAGGGAATGTCATATAACAGATACCAAAATACACTTAGGAAGGAGGAATATGCCATTGTGTTTTATACAGTACAGTAGAGTAACTACAGCCTACAACAAATTGGATATTTTATAAAGAACTACAAGAGATGGATTTGAAGTTTCCCCGATCAAAGAAATGGCAAGCGTTTACAGCAATGGAAATGCTAACTACCTTGTTTGATCATTACATGTTGTATATATGTATGGAATTTTCACACTAAATTCCATAAACATGTACAGTTCAAAAAGAAAGGATAAAGAAACCCCATTCCTGACTCTGTTGTTGTTAGGTGCCGTCAGGTCGATGTCCACCTCATAGCGAACCTATGTACAACAGATGAAACACTACAGTCATGCTTCTCTGCTATTCATAGGGTTTTTAATAACTGATTGTTTTTTGGGGAGTGGGCAGCCGAGTCTGTCTTCCAAGCCTACAGCACCTGGTATTCCCAGGCAGTCTCCTATCCAAGTACTAACCAGGCCCAACCCTGCTTAGCGTCAAAGATCTGACAGTATCAGAGGCCAGTGGTACAGCTGCAGGCTTCCCCACTCTAGAAACCCATTATTTAGGTGAGAAGATGAAGCTCTGGTACTTGTAAGTCTTATGCACACATGCCATTAGAATGACATTCATTAAGGGTACATGCTATGCTTTCTTTTCTTAAAAAAAAATAGAAGCAGCATTGTGCAAAAACAACATGTAGTTGTTCTTGTTAGATGCCATGGAGTCAGGTCCAACTTATAACAACTATATGTACAATAGAATGAAATGCTCCCCTACATTGTCCCATGGACACGACCTTTTTTATATTTAAGCCCATTGTTACAGCCACTGTGTCAATCCATCTAGCTAATGGTCTTCCTTTTTTTGTTGTTGACCTGTCACTCTCCCAAATACAGGGATTAATACTACCTGATAATGCATCCAAAATATGTAGGATGCAGTCTAGCCATCCTGGATTCCAAGGAGCACTCTGGTTGCACCTCTTTTAGGGTGGATATGTTGATTCTTTTGGCAGCTCATAGTATATTCAGCTGGGATTTAGCTCAGTTGGTAGAGTGCTGCGCTGCAGTCTCTGAGGTCCCGAGTTCAATTCCCAGCACCACAAAAATGGGAGAAGGACCTGGCAATCCACTCCCAAGACAAAACCCGAAACAGTCAGCCATTGGAAACCCTATGAGGGTCACTATGAGTCAGATACCTAACAACCTAACACCTAACAACAGCAACAACAACATGGTATATTCAATATTAGTCTCGAGCACCATAACTCAAAAGTATCAGTTATTTCCCTGTATTCCTTATACCTTGTCCAGCTTTCACAACCATATGATGCAACTGAAAATACCATGGCATGAGTCAGGCACACACACCTTTGCCTTCAATGTGATATCTTTAGTTTTCAACATTTTAAACAAGTCTTTTGCAATAGCTTTTCCCAATGCAATGCGTCTTTCTATTTCTTGACTGCTGCTTCCATGGGTATTGATTATTGAACCAAGTAAAACAAGATCTTGGACAACCTCAATTTTTTCTCCACTTATCATGAAGTTGCCTACTGACCCAGTTGCAAGGATTTTTTTTTTTTTTTTTTTCAGTACTGGGGATTGAACCTAGGGCCTCACACTTGCATGCTCTGCAAGTGCTGGACCACTGAGCTCCACCCTCAGCCCATTTTTTTACTTTTTTGAGACAGAGTCTTGCTAAGTTATGCAGACTACCTCTGGTCTCAAACTTGCAATCCTCCTGCCTCCACCTCCCAAGCGATGGGGATTATAGGCATGAGCCACCACACCCGGCTTGATTTTTGTTTTCTTGATGTTGAGGTGCAATCCATAGTGAAAGCTATGTTCTTTGATCTTCAACAGTAAATGTTTCCAATCCTCTTTAGTTTGAGCAAGCAGAGTTGTGTCATCTGCATGATGCAGGTTGTTAATGAGCCTTCCTCCAATCCTGATGCTACATTCTTCTTCAGAAAGCCCAGCTTCTCAGATTATTTGCCCACCATAGAGATTAAAGAGGTATGGTGAAAGCATACATCCCTGTCACACACCTTTCCTGACTTTAAATCAAGCAGTGTTTCCTTGTTCTGTTCAAATGACTGCCTCCTAGTCCATGTACAGATTCCTCATGAGTACAATTAAGTATTCTGGTATTCCTATTCTTCACAATGTTATGCATAATTTGTTGTGGTTCACTCAGTCAAATGCCTTTGCATAGTCAATAAAACATAGATATACATCTTTCTGGTATTCTATGCTTTCAGCTAATATCCATCTGACATAAGCAATGAGATTCATAGTTCCATACCCTCTTGAATGCGGCTTGAGTTTCTGGCAGTTGCCTGTCAATATACTGCTTCAGTCACTTTTGAATGATCTTTAGCAAAATTTTACTTGACTGTGATATTAATGACATTGTTTGATAATTTCCACTTTTGATTGAATCACCTTTCTTGTGAATAGGCACAAAAATGGATCTCTTCCAGTCAGTTGGGTCGGCAACTGTTTTCCAAATCTCTTGGCATTGACAAGCGAGCGTTTCCAGTGATGCATTTGTTAGTTGAAACATCTCAGTTAATACTCCATGAATTCCTGAAGACTTGTGTTTTGCCAGTGCTTTCAAGGCAGCTTCTACTTCTTCCTTCAATACCTTTAGTTCTTGATCATATGCAGCCTCTTGAAATGGTTGATCATCCAGAAAATCTTTTTGGTGTAATGCTTCTATGTTTTCCTTCCATCTTCTTTTGATATTTCTTGCATCATTTAATATTTTCCCTTTATAATCCTTCACTATTGCCACTCAAGGATTGAAATTTTCTTCAATTCTTTAAGCTTGAGAAAAATAGAGCATTTTCTTCCCTTTTGGTTTTCTATATCCAACTCTTTGCACATGTCATTATAATATTTGATTTTGTCTTCTCAATCTGCCCAATGAAATCTTTTGATTAGTTCATCATGTCTTCCATTTACTTCAGCTACTCCATGTTCAAGGGCATGTTCCAGAGTTTCTTTTGACATGTAATTGGGCCTTTTCTTTTTTCTTGTCTTTTTAATAACCTTTTTCTTTCCTAATAAATCATGTCTTTGATGTCATGTAACAACTTGTCTGGTCTTCAAGCACTAGTATCTAACAATCAATTCTGTTCTTTAGATGGTCCCTGAACTCAGGTGGGAAATACTTAAGGTCATATTTCAGCTCTTGTACACTTGTTCTAAGTTTTTCCAGTTTCAGTTTGAACCTGTGTATGAGCAGTTGATGCTGATCCACAATCAGCAGCTGGTCTTGTTCTGACTAATGATATTGAGCTTTCCCATCATCCCTTTCCACATATGTAGTCAATTTTGTTCCTGTGTGTTCCATCTGGTGAATTCCATGTGTATAATCCCCATTTATGTCAGTGAAATGCTGAGAAAATAATCCAAGAAGCTGGACTTTATGAAGAAGAACATGGCATCATGATCAAAAAAGAGTCATTAACAACCTCCATTAGGCAGATGGCACAACTCTGCTTGCTGAAACTAAAGAGGACTGGAAACATTTACTGTTAAAGATCTAAGACCATAGCCTTCACTATGGATTGCACCTCAACATCAAGAAAACAAAAATCCTTGCAACTGGGTCAGTAGGCAACTTCATGATAAATGGAGAAAAGATTGAGGTTGTCTAAGATTTTGTTTTACTTGGTTCAACAATCAATACCCATGGAAGCAGTAGTCAAGAAATCAAAAGATACATTGCATTGGGAAAAGCTACTACAAAAGACTTTTTTAAAGTGTTGAAAAGTAAAGATGTCATGTTGAAGGTGAAGGTGTGTGTGGTAAATACCACACCATGGTATCTACAGTCGCAACATATGGTTGTGAAAGTTGGACAATGTATAAGGAATACAGGGAAGTAATTGATACTTTTGAATTATGGTGCTGAAGACGAATATTGAATATACTACAGACTGCCAAAAGAACCATCAGATCCATCCTAAAAGAGGTGCAACAAGAGTGCTCCTTAGAAACAAGGATGGCTAGAGTTTGTCTTACGCGTTTTAGACATGTAGTCAGGAGAGACCAATCTCTGGTGAAGGACATTGTGCTTGGAAGAGTGACAGGCAATGAAGAAAAAGAAGACCCTCAATTAGGTGGATTGACACAGTGGCTGCAATGATGGGCTTAAACGTAAATAAAAGTTTGTGTGCATGGCACAGAATCAGGGAGTGTTTCATTCTGTTGTACACAGGGTCTCTCTGAGTTGGACCTGGCTTAACAGCATCTAATAACAACAAAATGTTGGTTCAAAATGTATTTGCAATGAAATGGTCATTGGTTTGACAAATTTCTATCATGCAATCTCTAGCATCAATTCTGTCATTAAGGCCATATTTTCCAATTACTTAGCTTTCTTTGTTTCTAACTTCTACATTCTAATTACCAGTAATTATCACTGCATCCTGATTGCCTAATGATCATTTGCAAAGTACAGACCCTGGTAGAAATCTTCCTTTTCCTTATTTGTGGCCTTTGGGGTGGGTGTGTAAATTTGAATCATAGTCATATTAATTGTCTTTCCTTATAGGCTTGTTGTTATTGTTGTTTCTTGATACTATTCTATCACTAACAGCATTGTACTTCAGGATCTTGAGATGTCTTTTTTGAATGCAACCCCGTTTCTCTTCAAGTTGTCATTCCTGGCATAGTAGATTCAAAATCACCAATATTGGTCCATTTTAGCTCACTGGTGCCTAGAATGTCAATGTTTATATGCTCCATTTCATTTTTGGTGATTTCTAGTTTTCCTAGATTCATATTACACATTACACATTACAATTATTTATGGTTATTTATAGTTGTTTTTTCCCATTTTTAATCATACCATATCAACAAATGGAGACCCCTGGATCTTTAGTCCATCCCATCATTAAGATCAACTCTACTGTGAGGAGGCGGCTCTTCCCCAGTTGTCTTTTGAGTGCCTCCCAAGCTGCAGGCCTCATTTTCCAGTGCTATGTTTGACAATGTTTCTCTATTATTTATAATTATTTCAGAACTGGGCTTCCTGGCTTTTCTCCCTAGTCTGTCTTAGTCTGGAAGCTCAACTGAAACCTGTCCACATGGGTGACCCTGCTGCTATCTGTAATACTGGTGGCATAGGCTTCAGCATCTCAGAACATGCAGGCCCCACCAGTATGGCAAACTGCCAGACAAGTGGGGAGAACACACATGGTTATTTTAAAATATAGCCAAAGGAAGCATGCAAACTCTATTATTCATGGGGTTTTGATTTTTGCTTTTTGAGTTTTTTGTTTTGTTTTGTTTTGTTTTTTGTTTTGTTTTGTTTAACATGATAGAAACCCAACCTGAACTAACTTAAGTAAAAATAAGAAAAAATTTTGATCATGAAATGAAGAAGCTAGTTTAAAAGCATGCTGAAGCTAAGGAATCTTCAGTACTTTTAGCGCTTCCCTAGATTCCTTGACCTCATTCTCTCCTATTGCTAAATTCTTTCCTGACTTCTTCATATTCTGGGTTTCAATATTCTAAAAGCTTTGCAACTCCAGCACAATGAGACCTCTCAAAAAACTCATATACCAACCCCAGAGGAGATTCTTCCTGGCTCTGGTAAGCCTCTTCCCAACCCAGAATAAAACTCATATGAGGGATATGGATACTAAGATTGGCCCAGCTAGGTTTATATGCCAGTCTCTTTATTCTAAGATGGGTGAAGCACTGTGATTGGTAATTTCCCCATAATCATATCAAATTAGGGAAGAAATCCTCAAAGGAATGCGGTTGTGCTGCCAGAAGGTATGGTTTGTTGTTGTTGTTGTTGTTGTTGTTGTTGTTGTTGTTGTTTTCTTTTCTGGTATATACCATTTTCAAGATCAGCTTTCTTTATTGCACTGTCAAATGACACTAAGATATTATCCTTGTGCAGTACTGAATTTCAGTGGAGTGGCAGGGTGTACTGAAAAGACCAGTAGAGCTGCAGGGTTTGTCAGTCTCTGAACTATCACATGGGCCAGATCATTCTCTGCTGTTGACAACTGTCCTGTTCATTGTAGGATGTTCAGCAGTATCCCAGCCTCTAAACACTAGATTCCACTGGCACTCTCCCTGCTGTAATTACCATAAATGTCCCTAGATATTTGCCTGTCAGAGATGGCAGACAAAATCACCCTCAGTTAAGAGCTACTGACATATAGCTAAAAAGATCTGAGTTAAATTTCCAGGCCCACAATTCACTGGCCATATAATCTTAGGTGAGTGGTTTAAGCTTTCTGAGATACTACCTTTACTGGGTTGAAAATACTCAACTGCAGAATTTCAAAGAAGTATAGCTAATGTATACATCACACCCAATACAGAGATGTTGCTTAACGAAGCAATTTTCTTATTAAGAGTTTTTATTGGGCTGAGGGTACAGCTCAGTGGTTAAGCACTTGCAAAAACATGCATGAGGCCCTAAGTTTAACTCCCCAATTTCACAAAGAAAAAAATAATAAAGCTCCTATTAAGAGCTTCAATTTTATGGATCTATTATGAAATAAGTATTTTAAATGATTAGCTCACTTAATATTAAAGATAATTCTTTGTGGTGGATACCATTATTGTTCACAGTTTTAGATTAGAGAATTGAGGCTTAGAAAGTATCAGTAACTAGCCAGGCATGGCAGTACATGCCTATAATCCCAGACTGGAGAGACTGAGACAGGAGGATTAAAGTTCAAGGCCAATCTAGAGCTACATAGAGAGAACTGTCCCCCCCCCCAAAAAAAAACAAAAAACAAAAAAAACAAAAAAAAAACAGTATTGGTAACATTCCCAAGGAGTTGGTGAGTGGTAAAAGTGAAGTTCAAGTCCCTGCTTACTTCAAAGTGCATGGTTTTACCTACTAAGCTATATTGTAGAGGTCCAATTTTCAAAGGACTCCGCATACCACAAAAGTTCTACCTAATGATATCAAAGCATCTTTAATTATGTATGCCATTCTACCACAAGAGAAGTGTTTTCCTTATTTACTATTAACAAAAGAGTGTGGATTGACTTGCAATTGTTTAGAAATATAAATCCTCTCTGCAGTATTTTGTGTCTCAGTGTTAAAAATTTATAAAATGTACCATCTTGTTATTATACTTCTTAAAAATATTTAATCAAATGTTAATAATTGACATTTTTAGCTCATTACCAGAAACAATTCACAGGCCCATTGAAGGTGCACGGCTCCTTGCTGCTTTCTAGCATATGAGATTTATTTTTTAGAAGGTATTTCAGGGTAATGTTTCATGTTATTCTCATCCAAGTTCAAAATAATTGTTATTTACTACATAATGGTAGCTACACAACTCCAGAGATGACATCAAGGGCACTGCGGTTCTTCCCTCCCACACTTACAGCACACGGAGGATGGTGTTTAACAGAAAATGAAAGAAAAACATGAACAGCAGGCAGCATTAAATAACCAAATCCCCACAGAGCCAATGCACAGGGGAAAAACTAGCACCACTTAAGTGGGAGGAAACTTAGCTTGTGCTAACGATCTGAATGTTAGACTGGAGTCTTGGGTTTTGCTTTGTTTTGTTTCCCTGACATGACACTAATAAAAAAAACAAAAAAGTTTGTCATGAAGCAGTTTAAAACCCAAAAGGCTGCTGGATATGGTATCATTTAGGTAAATGCCACTAAGTTAGCTCAGTTTCCCAAAAATGCCAAGGAGTATCTCATTTGAGGTTTACTAGGAAACATAATGCTGCTTCAGTGTTTTTGTTTTCATTTTTGTCTCCTTACTTTTTAAACGCTTTTGGATAATAATTAGTTTTGCTTTAGGTTGCTTTCTAAATTTTGCTTGAAGGGAAAAAATAGGATTTGTCTTCAGGGTTTTAGTTTTAGAGGTGATGTGGTTGGAAACAACCTTTTGACCTTATCTGGATTGATTCTTTTTTATCAAAATGTAAGAACAAAAGAAGTCACCTTTTCCTGTATTTCTTGTTTGTCCTCATAATTCTATAACCTTTCTCTGTTCTGGGTCAGTACTTTAGCCAAGAATGGTGGATATGTAGAATCCACTTACCTAGAAATGCAGTTTGATTTTATGACTCAGAGAGTCCAGTCATTTCCAATTTTTGTCTCTGATTAGATTTTCCAAACTCAACTTTATTATGGAATGGTCCTTGTGTAATGATCTGTGTAAGATAGAATAAATTACTAAAGGCCCATTCCTATTATTTCAACCTTCCATATTACAAGGGAAATTTTTGCCTTTATTTGAATACGTATTCTACTGAAGCAGTTTTCAAAATGGGCTTCCTCTTCTCAATTTTTCAGTAATTCCTACTATTGGCATATAGACAATAGCAGCATTTTAATTAATTACTAATTATAGTAGTGTGAGATATGTCTGCTAGAGAAGCAAGAATAATAGGGACTATTAAAAGATGCAATCAATCACCATTGTTAATAGTACTTGAATAGTGAGGTTTCAAGTAGAAGAAACTAGCACAGTATATGCTACTACCACTGTGTAATTTTCAAAGGAAAACTATTTTTAACTTAGTGATCACAAAACTGGAAAATGTATACATATCAGCAACATTTTGATAAAAATTAACTATACCTTAAGTTTCTGTTTAGTAGAAATACATTTACTATCATTAGTTCTTATGATTTTAATTTTTGTCCTCTTTGGGACATTTACAAAAGAGGCATTTTTAAATTTCCTTTTTATTTATACTGTATTCATAAATTACTTTTCTGTAGCTTTTAGATGTTTTTAGCAAACCAGGAAAATGTATTATTTAGAGTTGCCTAATATCTTTCTAAAATCAAAATGATACAATGAAGACTATTTGTTCCCCCCCAAAGAGTAGTTAGGAAAGGGCTTTCGGTTTTAAGAACATTGGCTCCTTTTTTATGATGGTGGCTGTTTATTTTCACTTTTTCCCTTTGTTGATAAACGTTGGTGAGACACAAAGTAATACAGCATTTGCTTTTTCCTTTATGCAACTATTACATCACTTTTGGTTACACTTTCATTAACTTACAAAAGTTATGGAACCTTTTGACTAATATGTAGCAAAACTCATATGCATACATGGGTTATTTTCCCCTATTTTCACATGGACTCATGAAGTTGCATCATTTACATTGAGATTATCCTCTCCCCTTTTATCCCTTTACATTGTTTCTCCTCTCCTTCCCACTTTCCACAACCTTCACTTCCCTTTGCTCATCCCCTCCATCCTTCTTTCTACTCTTTATATTTTCCCTTCTTCACTAAGTTTAATTCTGCATTTTTATATACCTACTTATGTATAGGTTTTTTTTTTCCTTTAAGTAAGATTCAGCTCCCATATATGAGTGAGAACATAAGGTATTTCTCTTTTTGAGCCTCTGTTCATTCACTGAAGATGATATTCTTTAGTTCCATTCATTTTGCTGCAGTTGAGATTATTTCATTCTTTCTTATTGCTGAGTAATATTCTGTTGTGAATATGTACCATAATTTTTATACATTCTTCTGTTGATGGGCATCTTGGTTGATTCCATATCCTTGCTATTGTGAAGAGTGCTGCATTAAATATGGAGATGCAGGTGTCTCTGTGGTATGATGACTCGTCTCCCTTTGGGTATATTCCTAGGAGTGATATACCTGGGTCATATGGCTGTTCTATTTTTAGTTTTCTGAGGTATCTCCATATGGGTTTCCAAACCAGTTGAACAAACATACAGTCCCACCAAGAGTGTAAAAGCATTCCTTTTTCTCCACATCCTTGCCAGCAATTTGTTATTATTTGTTTTGTTGATTGGCCATTCTTACTAGAGTTAGGTAGAGTCTCAGAATTGTTTTGATTTGCATTTCCCTAGTAGGTAGGGATACTGAGCATTTTTCCGTGTGTTTCTTAGCCCTCTGAACATCTTCATTTGAGAACTACCTGTTTATTTCCTTTGCCTACTTGTGTATTGGATTATTTGTTATCTTGGAATTTGCCTTCTTGTGTTCTTTATAAATTCTAGCGATTAGTCTTCTGTTGAATGTGGAGGATGTGAAGATTTTGTCCCATTCAGTGGAGTCTTCCTTAACTCTGATAATTGTTTCCTTTGCTGTACAGAATCTTTTTAATTTCATATAATTCCATTTTTCAATTCTTGGGACCATTTCCTGAGCATTTGGAGTCTTAAAGAAATGCTTTCCTGTGCCTATGTATTGGAACACGTTTCCTATCTTCTAGTAGTTCTAAGGTTTCTGGTTTTATGTTGAAGTCTCTTATCCATTTTGAGTTGATTTTCATGCAAATTGAGAGATATGGGTCTATTTTCATTTTTCTCCAGATGGATATCCAATTTTCCCAGCATCATTTGTTGAAGAGGCTCTCTTTTCTCCATTGTGCATTTTTAGGCCCTTTGTCAAAGACCTGGTGACTGTAGTTGCATAGGTGTATTTCTAAATTTTCAATTCTGTTACACTGGTCTTCAAGCCTACTTTTGTGCCAGTACCAAGCTGTTTTTGCTACTATAGCCCTGTAGTATAAAGTCAGATAATGTGATCCCACCTTCACTAGATTGGCAGCTTAAGATTGTTTTGGCTATACATAGTATTTTTTATTTCCATATAAAGGCTCAAAGTGAAAAAATTAGAGATGAATATGATGTCATAACCAATGATACCAACAAAATCCAGAAAATTATCAGGGAATACTTTGAGAAATTGTACTCCCCCAAAAATGAAAATGCAGGAGAAATGGATAAGTTCATTAACAAATATGAAGTACCAAAATTAAGCTTGGAGGCCACAATCTAAACAGACCTATTACTTTCTCCAAAATAGAGAAGGTAATAAAAAGCCTCCCAATGAAGAAAAGCCCAAGACCCAACAAGTTCACAGCAGAATTCTGTCAAACCCTTAGTGAAGAATTAATATCTGTTCTCCTCAAACTATTTCAAAAGGGGAAAAAGAATTGGCACTTCCAAACTCATTCTACAAAACCACCATCACCCTAATACCAAAACTGGGCAAGGACACTTCAAAGAAATATAACAATAGACCAATTTACCTGATGAATATTGATGTAAAAATTCTCAACAAAATCCTGGCAAAGTGAATTCAGCAGCACATAAAAAACATACACTACGATCAAGTGGGCTTCATTCCATATAGGCAAGGCTGGTTCAACCGACAAAAATCAATCAATGTACTTCAACATATCAAGAGATTTATAGACAGAAATCACATGATCATCTCAATTGATGCTGAGAAGGTCTTTGACAATGTGCAAACCTCTTTCATGATAATAAAAATCCTGGAAAAGATGGGCATAGTAGGGAAATACCTCAACATCATAAGGGCCATTTATGACAGTCCTACAGCCAATATCATATTAAATGGGGAAAAATTGAAACCATTTCCTCTAAGATCACAAGGAAGACAAGGATGTCTACTCTCTCCTCTCTTATTCAATGTTGTGATCCAAGTCCTAGCCAGAGCAATCAGAAAAAAAGAAAAAGAAAAAAGAAAGAAAGCTGAAGATGATACAAATAGGCAAGAAAAAGGTCAAATTATCCTTATTCACAGATAACACAATCCTTTACCTAAAGGACCCCAAAAATTCCTCTGGAAAACTCTTAGGCCTAATTAATTCCTTCAGCAAAGTAAGAGAATATGAAATTAACACCCAAAAATCAGTAGCTGTCCTTTACACCAATTGTGAACAGAAAGAGAAGGAAATTAAGGCAATAATACCTTTCACAATAGCTCACCAAAAAATTAAATAATTAAGAATCAATCTAACCAAAGACCCTGAAGATCTCTATAAGGAAAACTTCAAAACATTAAATAAAGAAGTCACAGAGGATTGTAGATGATGGAAAGACCTCCCCTGCTCATGGATTGGGAGAATCAATATTGTAAAAATGGCTATGCTACCAAAAGCAATTTTCAGATTTAATGCAATTCCCATTAAAATCCCAATGACAGATTTTGCAGAAATAGAACATTGGCTTCTTTAAAGAAAAAGTCATTTCAAAAAACTTAAATTGGACCGTGTCTTTATATTTCTAAAAAGTATAATTTCTTGTAGGAAAACAGGCAAAGTAACAAATTACCATAGTTCCCAAAATTTTCCTAGTTTTATTTCATAAAGACATACTCTGGCCTTGTCTGGATTTTTGCCTCCCTAAAGGCATCCATCTGAGCCTGGAGCTCTGGTGAAACAGTTCCTTTCATGGAAGCCAGAACTACAGAAACCCCAGATTGAAGGTTGCCACACTTCCGTGCAGAGGAAGACTTTTGTTTCAATATCTCCTAAAACATAGCTTTTAGAGATGAAAAGTACAATTGCAGGCCAAGTCCAGTCCTTATTTCTTCATTACTGAGGAGACAGAAACTTGCTCAAAACAGACCTTGTAAGTGACCTCTTAGGATTTCAATGCAATTCAGGCAGCTCCTTGCTAGCGCTCATACAAACAAAAGCAAAGTTACAGAGGACGTATTAGTTACTCTAGTCTTAAGTAGTATGACTTTCAAATGTTAGTGATAAAGATTTTCCGAATGATAAATCATTTCACCAACAAACTTTAAACTTATGAGAGTCCTTACTTCATTATTATTGCCCATTTTATCCACTCATTCAACAACCTGAAAAGCAGTGACCTACTAAGGAATATTCTCCATTTTATATAGGTCCATGACATTCTATTGCAAATTCAAAAAAAAAAAATTTTGAGAATTATCTTAAGTGTAGAGTTTTAGGAAAGTTTTTATCTTAAAGTTAAAATGGAAATATTGGGCTAAATAACAAATTAGCTCTTGAAAAAAGTATTTTCTTTCTCTATCTTATTCTTACATTACCCTATTCTCTTTTTTCTATTATTATTTTGATTAATCTCTTAAGTTTCATTTGTCTTGATTATTTTCAACTGAATGACAAATTCCATACATTGAAATATTGACCAAGAAAATGAGTGTAACTTGTTATGTTACTTGCTTATAAGCGTTTTCTTTCTTTTTTCTTTCCTTTCTTCTCTTCATCTCTGTCTCTCTCTCCTTCCTTTCCTCCTTTTTTCCTTTTTCTTGATTTTTTTCCCACATACACACAGCTTTTATATTGCACACAGGAAAGCACATTTTCAGTGGTACTGTATCTAAATATGCTAAATTGTTCAAGTAATCATTATCACAATAAATAAGTACATACTTTGGACCCCTTACCTAACCATCCCTGTTCTACCTGAAATTATATGTTTTCCACATAGCCATAGTCTTCCCTTTAGAGGGAAGACAAAAATAAAGGCATTTTTCATCCCACTTAGTGTTGTACATTTCAGCCCTTAAAAGATTTTTCAGACAGTTTCTTTTAAAAGAAAACATGAATAACATTGAATAACAAATTCAAAGTGCTTCCTTTTTGGAGATATTTAGCAGTCTGTTAAAAAAATGTGATAACCCTACAGAGTCAAAGCAGTCCTTGTTTATTGGTGTATTCCAGGAATATCTCAGTGTCTTTATATTTATTTCTTAAACTTTGTTTTTGTTTTTGTTTGTTGTTTGTTTAGTAAGACATGTGCATTGTCTGCTTTGACTTAGAAACTATTAACACAATTGGAAAATTCATCAGATTGAGCAAGAGCAGAGCAGTCTGCAGCATGCCCCAGTTGAGCCTTATGTTGATCTAGGCTGTTAAAATTTGTAGTGTCGATGACAAGGAACCAATATGGTCTATTTACAAAAACCATCCAGCTTTTAGATGACAATTTCTGACAGAATTTAATTTCCTCTATCTTGGCCTGAAAATTATTGGAGTCACTTTTGTATTTTTCACTGTTTTAATTTTTTCTTGTATTTTTATATAAGGGTATAACCTTATATAACTCTTCTCCCAAAGGATGACAGCCTTCAAATATCATAAAACCAAACTGTTACAAACCTCTTTCTCGTTAATTACCACCCCTTTAGCTCCTAAAACAACAAACCTCAATTAGTCTTTTACCCAAAAGATCCATAGGCTGCTACATGTCAGTTCTTAATTAAGGAATCAGAAAGTCTCTATAAAGCAGAACTTGCCACAGGAGAAGAATTTATGAAGATAAAGGTCAATGAAGTTTTTCTCAAGCTACTCCTAAATACTCCTAAAATACCCCTTTCATAAGACACATATCTGACAATTGGAACTCCACTGTTTTTGACTTGACAAGGCATCACGCTCAATGGTACCAGGAACATAAAGAAAAAGAAACTGAAGGAGCTCAGCTCCCTCTGTTGAGAGGCTGTAATTGTTCTATAATGGCTGCAGCCCAGTGAAACAGGACAGATCACAGACAGAGGAGAGGACTGAGAACCATTGCCAAATTTCAGAGGTGGAAGGAACATGAGCACAATCTCACTTCAGCAGGATTGTTTTCACTGGACTGTGGAGGATGTACAGGAGGGAAAGAGGAGACAAGGAAACCAGTAAGGAGGTTGTCACTGTGATCAAAGTGGGAAATAAATCATTTGGAAAGATTTTTAAATGGAGGTTACAATATAGGAAAGTGATAGAATCAGCATGACTTAATTTTTTTTTCGGTACTGGGGGTTGAACCCAGGGCCTCACGCTTGCATGCTTTGCAAGTGCTGGATCAATGAGCTGCACCTCCAGCCCATTTTTTTACTTTTTGAAACAGGGTCTCACTAAGTTACACAGACTGCTTCTGGTTTCAAACTTGCGTTCCTCCTGCCTCCATCTCCTGAGCCTCTGGGATTAGAGGTGTGCGCCACCGTGCCCAGCTCTGACTTAAGTTAATTTTGAGCAACAGAAAAGACAGAGACCCAGATGTCTTCCTGACTACTGACTTGAAAGGGAAGAACAGTGATACCTTTGTAAAGGACAGACATCCCAAAGAAGGAACAGGTTTAGTTTTGCACAAAATAAATCCAAGCTCCCTTTAAGAAGTGATATGCCCTATCAATGATACATATAGAAATCTAGAGAAAAAGCTGAGCTAGAGTTACAGGTAACAAATTAGCTCTTGAAAAAAGTATTTTCTTGCTGTATCTTATTCTTACAGGTAACAGAAGTCATAAGCAGATGGGCGATAGTGAAAGTATGGAATATACTAGAACATAGAAATGAGGGCTTAAATGTGATGTAGGCATATTAGTTGGGGATGTGGCTCAAGACTCAGGAGAGATTTTTCTTTACCACTAGTGTGACTCAGAGGCTACCATGATCACAAAATTAGTCTATCCTATAGAGAATTACTTGCTATGAGATACTGCTAATCTTCAGTTTTCTTATAATATGTGTATAACTATGGGTTGTTGTTGTTGGGTGCATCAAATCAGATCCAACTCATAGTGACCATATATATGACAGAATGCAATGCTACCCAACACTGTGCCATGAATATGTTTTTATGTTTGAACCCATTGTGGCAGCCACTGTTTCTTATTTTAAATCATGCCACATCAGCAAAAGGAGGTCCCAGGGGCTTAATTCCATTCTCATCATTAAGGTTGACTCTACTTTGAGGAGGCAACTCTTCCCCAGTCATTTCTTGAATGCCTTCCAGCCTGGGGGCCTCATTTTCCAGCACTGTACATGATAGTGTTTCTCTGTTTTTCCTAGGATTTTCACTAGCTAATTGTTTGAGGAGTGGGCTACCTGGTCCTTCTCCCTAGTTTGTCTTAGTCTGGAAGCTCAGCTGAAACCTGTCCACCATAGGTAGCCCTGCTGATATCTGAGATACTAGTGGCACAGCTTACAGCATCACAGTAAAATGCAAGCTCCCATAGCACGACAAGCTGACAGACATATGGAGTGTATAACCATACTCACATAATAGTATGTGAGACCTAAATTATGTAAGCTGTGTTAAAACACCAAGGCTTTTAATTTGGTACATAATAAGCTCTCGAAGTTATAGTATGGGTTGAATCTAAAACCTGAAAGCTCATAAAAAATGGACATCATCACCCCAGCCCCTAAATTATTTTTACCCCCTATCACATGACAAGAAAACCAGAGTGAGATCATGAGAATATTTTTGGATAGTGCTGCTTGATGTACCTGTTTATTATTAATATTTCTTTTGGAACAAATTTTTAGTGCTTCATGCTTATACTTTGAGTCCATTTTGGATAGCTTGATAACTCCAAATTCTGCAAAAACTTGTTCCTCTATCAAGACAAATCCAAAAATTTCTTCTAATAGCTTTTTGTTTAGATCAACAGCATTTTTTAATGTGTAAAGCACTATACTAAATGATGGTAATGCATAGTTACCTCTATGCATTACCATAGAGGCATAGTTCCTCCTTTCAGTATACATTGCTTTAGAGAACGGCAGATGAAAAAAATATATAAAGATGTTGCTGTTGTTGTTGTTGTTGTTGTTGTTGTTGTTGTTGTTAGGTGCCACTAGGTAAGATCCAACAAAACAAAATGCTTCTCAACACTGTGCCATGCCCAGCACTGTCAGTGTTTCTCTGCTATTCATTGGGTTTTTGATGGCTGATTATTTTGGGATTATATTGGGAGTGTGCTGCCAAGCTCTCCCATACAATATAAAGTACAGACACAATAATAGAAATGTACATAAGACTCAGAAGTATTCAGAAATGACTATTCTGTGGAATATTATATTTTACAAGCAATGAAGTAAATATATTTTTGACTTATCCACATTATTTAACTTAGAATCCAAATAAAAACATTGAAGTCCAAGTAACATATGCCATAACAAAAGATAGCATAGTAACCAGTACTCAAATTGTGTTGAGTGGTATAATATTGGAGAGGAAGATGTTATATCATAAAAACTGAAAGGCATTTCTGGAAAATAGCCAAAGGAAAAATTTTAGTTATAAGAAACTAAGTTCAAATTCTAATTCTGCCATGTAGTAACTATGTAAATCTACACAAGTTTCCTAACTTCTCTGAGTCTAAATTTTATAATTTAGAAGTAGGAATAGCTGGGCACTGCAGTACAGGCCTGTAACTCCAGTAACTCAGTGAGACAGGAAGATTTCAGGGTCTAGCCCAGAGGCTCTGTGCACAATTTAGGGAGACTTTGTCTCAAAAAATGACAAAAGGGGCTGGGGTACAGCTCAGTGGTAGAGCACTTGGCGAGCATGCATGAGAAGTTCTGTGTTCAACCCCCAAGTACTGAAAAAAAAAGGATAATAATTACTACCACTCTGAGTAATTTAAAGCAGTAAATAAAAAATAACATGTGAAGCATATAACAAATGTAAATATTCAATAAAGGCAGCTATTTTTCCCCATAATATAACATCAATTATCACCTATTTTATTCCATGCACTTATAATCAGGTGACTGTGGCAAATTGACGATCAAGCTCTCTAATATAATTCTACCCTATTTTCATGGTTATTTCTGTATGCTGTCCACAGTAATTTTGATAGATTATAAGCATTTTTGCACATTCCTGTTTTACTAAAACATGTAACAAAATGTCTTAAAATCCAAATCTAGTTGGTAGCAAAAGTAATCAGAAAACAGATTAGAAAAAAATCTTATTCAATAATAGAACATAAAATGAGTAGAAAAACATTAATATCCTTACAGGTTAAAGGGTTCTGGTCACAAAGACACTGATGGGATTATGAGAAATTCCCTAACACTAAAAAAGTTAGCTTAGTGATTAAGAAGTTCCTGGAGATATAGTATTGCTTCTTTATATTTTTACAAACTGTCTCTACCATAAATTCAAGATACTTTACAGTCATGTCAAATGTTGTCAATTAAAAAGAAATTAAAATGAGATGTCGGTGTTTTAAAAATCACAGAAAACATATAGAATTCTTCTGTTAAGGATATCAACATTTGCATTTTTATGTCTTCATTGTTGGAGTGGGGCAGGGGTGAGGTAGAATTCTGCCTGCTTTTAAATATTACCTTGATCCTCAGTTTCCTCACCTCAAAGGTGGGCAGAATAGACCCTTTCCTTTGTCTTTTTTTCTCAGAGATGACACAGGAATGAGAAGATTCACATGCATACCTTTGAACATTTCATTAAAAACTGAGCTATATGAATTCAGAATCAATTTTATTGCATTTTTAGAAATTTCCTTGGGGAGTCATACATTAAGTAGATGAAAGTTCTGCCTGATCTTGTATGTGATTTCCTAAATACTAAGAAAAATACTTGTGATCTCCTCCTCACTATTAACTTTGCTTTCTCATGCAGATTCCTTTCTCTAAAGTTACATAGTCCCATGTTGTTGTTGTTAGGTGCCGTGGAGTTGGTATCTGACTCATAGCGACTCTCATAGGGTTTTCAATGGCTGACTGTTTCAGGATTGCCTTGGGAGTGGATTGCCAGGCCCTTCTCCCATTTTTGCGGTGCTGAGTCTTTCTTAACTCTGTTGATTGTTTCCTTTGCTGTACAGAATCTTTTTAATCTCATGTAATCACATTTGTCTATTCTTATTGCAATCTCCTGAGCATTTGGAGTCTTATTAAGGAAATGCTTTCCTATACCTATGTGTTGGACCATGTTGGCTATCTTTTCTTCTAGTAACTTTAAGGTTTCTGATTTTATGTGGACGTCTTTTATCCATTTTGAATTGAGAGGTGAGGGTCTGTTTTCATTTTTCTGCAGGTGGAAATCCAAGTTTCCCAGCACCATTTGTTGAAGAGACTATCTTTTCTCCAATTTATATGCTTAGCTCCTTTGTCAAAGATCAGGTCCCTATAGATGTGTTGGTGTATCTCTGGGTCCTCAATTCTGTTCCATTGGTCTTCAGATCTATTTTTGTGCCAGCACCAAGCTGTTTTTGCTAATATATCCCTGTAGTTTAAAGTCAGGAATTGTGATCCCACCTGCATTAGTTTTGCAGCTTAAGAGTATCTGGGCTATACATGGTCTTTTGTGTTTCCATATGAATTTTTGGATGATTTTTCCTATTTCTGCAAAGTCTGTCATTAGAATTTTAATGGGGATTGTGTTAAATCTCTAAATTGCTTTGGGTAGTATAGCCATTTTTACAATATTGATTTTCCCAATCCATGAGCAAGAGAGGTCCTTCCACCTTCTAGTATCCTCTGCAATTTCTTACTTTAATATTTTGAAGTTTTCCTTGCAGAGATCTCCAGGATCTTTAGTTTGATTGATTCCTAAGTATTTAAGTTTCCGGTGAACTATCATGAACGGGATTGTTGCCTTAATATCCTTCTCTTCCTGCTCAGAGTTGATGTAAAGGAATGCTATTGATTTTTGAGTGTTAATTTTGCATGCTGCCATTTTGCTGAAGGAGTTAATTTGATCTAAAAATTTTCTAGAGGAGTTTTGGGGTCCTTTAGGTAAAGGGTCATGTCATCTGTGAATAAGGATAATTTGACCTCTTCTTTGCCTATCTGGGCAATTTAAATTTAAATTTTAATGAATTAAAACTAAGGGGAGCAATGGCTCACTTCTGTAATCCCAGCTACTCAGAAGGCAAAGACAGAAAGATCACAGATTTGAGACCATAGGCAGCCTGTGTAATTTAGTGAGACCTTGTCTCAAGATAAAAATTTTAAAACAGCCTGCAGGTGCAGCCTACAGGTAGAGCACTTGCAAAGTAAGTGCAAATTGTTGGGTTCAACCCACAAGTACCACCATAAAAAAAAAAAAAAAAACTAACACAAATTAAAAAGTTAGTTCCTCAGTCCTACAAGCAACATTTTAAGTACTTAATAAGTACATATCCCACAAAGAAAACATCTCTCTCATCATAGAAAGTTATACCGGATACTGAATGCTTCTATTGTTTTGTGGCCTTAAGCCAGCAATTGTGAGCCTTTCAAGTATTGAAGGACCTTGGAGGTTATAAGAGGATAACTTTATAGTCAGGTCAGCTCTCAGACTAAGGGAAAGCTAGAAATAAGTGAAGAGGAATTAAATACATAATGAAGCAGAAGAAATGATAGTAAAGAATACACAATGATCTTACTGTGTTGTTGTTAGGTGCCGTCAAGTCGGTGTCTGACTCATAGCAACCCTACGTACAACAGTTGAAACACTATTATTGTGCTTCTCTACTATTGGTGGATTGATTTTTGGGAGTGGTTGCCAGATCCTTCTCCCAAGCCTACAGTATCTAATGTTCATAGGCGGTCTCCCTTCCAAGTACTAACCAGGTCTGACATTGCTTAGCTTCCAAGATCTGACAGCGCAGTGTTATGGCTGCAGGCAGTCTTACTGTAAGAAGGCTAAAAAGCAAGACTTGGTGACACACACACCTTTAATCCCTGGCACTCAGGAGGCTGAGGCAAAAGATTCAAAATTTTGAGGACAGTGGCAGCCTGTGTAACTTAAGGAGACCCTGTCTCCAAGTAAAAAAATTAAAAATAGGCTGGCAGTACAGGGGTAGACCACTTGCAAAGTATGTGTGAGGCCATATATTTAATTCCCAAGTGCCACACACACACAAAAAAAAAGTTGTTGAGGCGATATGGGAAGCATGGATGGATGGGTCGAGAGAAGTGAAATGATCCGGAACACAGGTCTGGGAGGACAGAGGCAGGCGAGTCCTTCCCCAGCATCAACAATTACTTTCCCCCTCCCTAGCAACAGATACCTCAATTCCTCTGTGTTTCTCCTATAAAAGAATTTTATAAGACAGAAATAATAGTATAAAGTATAGTATAGACTAAGTTTATTAAAGATAGAGAATATAGACATAGATTATAAAGATAGTACACCTTTGAGACATGAAGATAGGCAGTAGTGAAAGGCCTATGCTGCCCAGAGCTAAAGTCAGCTGTGATCTTTATACCGGGGTTTGAGCCTTTAGGGGAGGAAAGAAACATTTTACACCAGGAGCCTGTGCCCAGAATGGGTTAATGGATTCCTATTGTCTTCAAAGGACTGGGCTCAGAGGCAGCCATATCAAAAGGTTAGAAATACAGGCAGCTACTGGTCTTGATAAGGAAGCAGAATCTACTGAACAAAGTCCTTTTCAATTGCTGGAGGAGGTGTATGTCTCACATAGCCTTTATTATCCTTCCTGGATAATTGTAGAAGTGAGGAGTGAATCTAATTCTCTGTTTGCTTCTAGCAAGTATGCTATTTATAAGGGTATTATCAGGGAAGCACTGACCATCACACCAAAACCTAGGTTCAGAGTGATATTTATATTATAGGTGGCTGGGAAGCACAGGGCCAGGCTGGGAGGTGGCTGGTTACAAAGACCTTGATTCCTTTGCTTTCTGCCTATTATCCTCTAACAAAATAATTTAAGAAATCATGCTAGCAGAATTTTACTTAAATTTTATGTTTACTTAAAACCATTTGTCACAGACATTATGAGGTGCCACAGAGTCAGGTCTGACTCATAGCAACCCTATGTACAACAGACAAAATACTACCTGACACTGTGTCACACTCAGCACTAGTGTCAGTGCTTCTCTTCTATTCATAGGGTTTTAGATGGCTGATTGTTTCAGGAGTGGGCTGCCAGGTCCTTCTCCCAAGCCTGAAAAACCCAGAATTCCCAAGCAGTCTCCTATCCAAGTACTAACCAGGCTTGATCCTGCTTAGCTTCCGAGATATGATGAGATCAGATGCCAGGGTGGTATGGTTGAAGACTTGCCACACATTGTTGTTGTTAGGTACCATCAAGTCGGTGTCTGACTCTCAGCAACCCTGTATTTAACAGCTGTATATAACAGGTGAAACACTATTGTAGTGCTTCTCTTCTATTAATAGGGTTTTTAAGGGCTGATTATTTTCTGGGAGTGGGTTTCCAGGTCCTTCTCCCAAGCCTACAGCACCTGGTGTTCCCAGGCGGTCTCCCATTCAAGTACTAATCAGGCCCAACCCTGCTTAGCTTTTGAGATCTGATGGGACCGGAAGCCACAGTGATATGGCTGCAGGCTTGCCACACATGGTTAGCACTAAATGCATTACTCTTGTGCTGACTCTCTGGTGTTCTGATTGGGTTTGATATGTTCTAGCTAAATCACACAAAAACTGTTTCTTAAGATTGGGATGGAATTTAACTACTTTATGTACACCAGTGCCTGCAGCCGTAGCCCTGTGGCATGTGATCCCATCAGATCTCAGAAGCTAAGCAGGGTTGGGGCTGGTTAGTACTTGGATGGAGACCACCAGGGAACATTAAGTGCTGTAGGTTTGGGAGACAGACCCGGCAACCCACTCCCAAAAATCAATCTGCTATTGAAAACCCTATGAACAGCAAAGAAGCACTGATAATAGTGTTTTGCCTGTTGTGCATAGGGTCGCTATGAGTCAGACACGGACTCCAGGGCACCTAACACCAAAAACAACAACATGTACACCAGTAGCAGATGCTCAAAAACATATTTCCCTCTCCCAGGAGTCAGCTACTTGTAATTCCTCTTCAGGACTTTATTTACCCTTGTTTACACCCTTGTACTCATCACAAGTAGCTTTCATGCTTACAAGTATTTGGGGTTCTACTGCTTGCATATAAATAAATCATTAATGTATGTATTATTGTCCCCAAAAGTAAGAGAATCATCTGTGTATGTTTGCATTTAGGTCATTCTGTCCATTGAAGAAGGTTACAGACTTCCAGCTCCCATGGGCTGCCCAGCATCTCTACACCAACTGATGCTCCATTGCTGGCAGAAGGAGAGAAATCACAGACCAAAATTTACTGACATTGTCAGCTTCCTTGACAAATTGATCCGCAATCCCAGTGCCCTTCACACCCTAGTGGAGGACATCCTTGTGTAAGATACATAATGTTGATTTTTTTTCTCCCTTGACAATCATGATTTTTTTTCAGGCTACCACCAAGAATAATAGGTAGGGGGAAAGAACTTGCCTTAGTAACTGTCTAGTTGTCAACCTTGTACAAACCATATTTTATTTATCAGCTGAACAAATTATTAGCATTAAAGAAAACTATGGGGTTTTTTTTCATAAGAATATAGCTTCCCTTTGTCTTTCTGTATCTAATCTTTCTAAATTTCATTTGTATCTTTCTCTGTGTAGATCTGTGATATTCACATCTTTCTTTATTGATCCTTCCTTACCTTTATAAGTAGTGTGTGTGTGTGTGTGTGTGTGTGTGTGTGTGTGTGTGTGTGTATGGGCAGCCCCTCTAATTTTCTTGTCCATTCTATGTTCTGTTCCTCTATTTGAAATGGCAAGCAAGACGGGAGTAATTTGTGAATCATCCAGGAACAAGGATGTTTCCTGCTGATCTGACCGCTCCTAGCCAATGTTACTTTGCTCTCTTAACACCAGAATAGGACAAATGACAAGACAAGAAGATACAGGCACTCAGACACCATTTTATAAAAAGTCAGTGGAACTGAGAATGTCTAGTCACCTCTCTCTGAAAAGCAATTATAAGAAGGAAAGGAGTCCAAGGAGAATAGATTGTCATCTATGTCCAGAAGCATTACATTTAAAATATCATTAAGTTGAAAATATATTTCTTCTTTTAGGCCAAGTTAGAAATAACCAAAGCATTTCCAAAGCTCATTTTTCCCACTCAGGAGATGGTCAAGTGGATATACAGACATTCAACTTAAGGTCACAGGTTTAAGTCAGCAGAGGGTTTTAGTGACAATAAGGCTGAGATTCTTCAAGGACTGTTTGAAGCAGGCCTTAGTTCACAGCAGACATGTAAGAGTTCACCTCTAAATCACTAATTGGCAGCCTCAGTAAAGTGAAGCCAAGCATGAAATAGCTAGAGATTAAACTATTACTCTAGCCCATCTTCCCTAAAGCAGTCTAACACAAGAAGCAGTAAAGAAGTGGGATAGGGGAGTGGAGAAGCAAAGTACTTTGGATTTTATCATTAAAGTAGTGGACAGCTATTGAAGGATTTTAAGCAAGAGAATGACAGGATCACATTCTGAAAGATCACTCTAGGGATCAATTCAGACTGTAAATGCAAAACAAGGAATGAGATTAGTAATAAAGACAGCCATATAGTTTCTGCAATCCAAGCTAGAAAAGATTGGGGCCTAAGTTACAAAATGAGGATCAAGTTGGAGTCCATAGGTAAGAGAATACATTTATTATTAGGCAGAAAGAACAATGTGTCTTGGTCACTGATTGAATATGGAAGGAAGAGAAGAGAAAAGAGTCAAGGATGTTTGTAAGAGTTCTCTTAGACAAACCGGCTGATGGTATAATCACTGAGAGAGGAAGAGGGACAAGTTTTGGAGCAGAAATGGCACCATTTTGAGCAGGCTCTGTCAGAGACGTCTATGGGAAAGTGAAGCAGAGATGTCCAATAGGTAGTTATAGGTTGAACATCAGGAGAAAAAAATCTGGGCTGGAGACATCAAGGTCATTAGCATATAGCTTGTAGCTAAAGCTTTTAGTCTAGTTAGGATAACCTAGGAAAAAACATAAAGAATGCAAATAAACTAGAATACCAAGATTTAAGACATGAATCGAAAAAAAGTGCCCAAAGGAGACTGAAGATGAAGAGCCAGATTGGGAAACAGGGAGGGAGTCATATCATAAAAGGCAAAAGAGAACAGAATTTCAAGGAGCATAAGGTTGAAGGTTTCACAAAGCTTCAGAAAAACACAAAGTGAAGTGTGTCCGTTGAATTTGGCAATGAGGTATTCAAGAATTCATGAGCAGCCTTTGTAGGAGCATTTTTAACAAGGTCCTATAAGACATCTCGCAATACAGAGAAAACAGCAATACAAACCAGTGATTTCTCTTTCCAGAAATCTGTCTCCATTAGGAAATAAAAGTAGTTAGAGGAAATGTTTTCTTTCCTATACTTTTCTCTTTTCTTTTTTGGTGGTACTTTGGGTTTGAACCCAAGGCTTCACACATGTTTTGCAAGTGCTCAACCACTGGGCTACACTCCCAGCCCTTTTTTTTTTTTTTTTTTAACTTTATACAGGGTCTTCCTAAGTTACACGGGCTGCCTCTGACCTCTAACTCATGATCCTCCTGCCTCTGTCTCCTGAGTCGTTGGTACTACAGGCATGTACCACCACCCCCAGCTAGGAAATGTTTTCTTGAAGAGACTTTGGGAATGTCTTAATATCGAGGAAAAAGTCCTAATGGAAAGGAACCATAAAGTGAGTCTGTACTCATGGAAGAGGATATTACATCTATCAGCTGGAATAATTTATTCTGGGCTTCTTGTTGTGGCATAGAGTTAACTGACTTCACAGCCAGGGCTCATCAACAAAGCTGTGTAACTGTGCTATGGTAATAGTCTTTTTTAATAAGAGAAGATACAATTGCTTATCAGCATTTTTGAGATTATGAAGGATCATCATATTGGGAAAATATTGATGATGAGTCTAAGATGAGAAAATGCCAAAAAGCAAGAAGGACCCAGAAATCAAGACAAGATAAAGGATCACATCTGAGGGCTAGAGATAGAAGATTTAGTGGGGTGTGCAAAATACAGTAGAATGGGCAGTGAGTGGCATGCTCTGTGATAGCCCTATCACAAGCACACACAGGCTACGAGTTGGGTGCTTTATATAAAGTTGGCAGCTTTATTTGATTCTAAAGTCTAATCTCTGAGAGACCAAATGGAAGTTTTTTGTGACTGATTTGCTATCCTTGTTTCTGACAAAGACGTATGTGCTACTGCTTTTGCTTTTAATATACTTTTGTTTGAGAAACAAAATGAACAGAGTTCTAAGGGTATATGCCTGAACCTCACCAGCATTCTTATTTTTACTGCAGCCAGAATGGGTTCCCCTTGTCAGTCCCTTACCCCCAATATGACCCACATATGCTGTCTCAGATCCCAGAGAACTGAGTCTGTTTATGGAGAAGAGATATGGCACATTAAAGGGCAGCAATATTAGCTAAAGAATGCCTAGTTTATTTTATGCTTATAAAACTATAATAAGCCCTCCATGATAGAGGGATGTTGAATTAAGGAAACATGACATAGTGTAGAATTTCAATATTTTCTCTCGTATGTCTCTCAAACATGTAAAGGCACCTTAGTGTATTCTCTACTGCCACTCTTACTAGACTATCCTCCTCTACTTTCCCCAAATTCCCAGATTTCTTTCACTTTACTGACATAACTCTCTCATCCATTAGGTCCCCATGGTTTTTATTCCACTCTAATTGCTTTTTCCTCAAGAATTCACCTGAGAAGCTATTACCCTTTCTCTTGACATAGTAGTAAGAGGGGAAGAAACTCAGGTGACAAAATAGAATGAGGAAGGCTATGAAGCTCACAGTGTAATAATTTTAAACCTACACATTGAAAATTTCATAAACTGTGCATCTATAGTCTTTCCCTTCCAAAGTCAGTGTACCTAATAATTGGTAAAATGTTGACCAGAGAAGGTTTTCATTATTTGGAAGCTTCTGCTGACCTGGTTCTGCCTGATGTGATCCTATGGGCATATTCAGAGCTCAGTACAGTTTCAAAAATGCTTGCTTTATCTCCTACTCAAGAAAGTACATGGATATATAAGTGAATATTGTGCTATTTTAAATATAGCCTTGTATACAAATGTAAAAAATAATTTTTGAAACTACCATCTTGATATAGGCAGTCATCCTACCATAAATGCAATAAGTGCAATTTAAAAATATCCTCACATTCATTCATTTTACACTAATGCCTTATAGTCACCTTTCAAAGGATTATTTGTAGCTGCCACATAGTGCAAGGCCCCTGATAGAAAGGGGGCTTTCTTGAGACCAAGGTTGTGTGTAGAACAGCATCTGGAGATGTGCCGGGCTGTACTTAGTTCTCTCTCCCCCAACTCTCATCATCAACCTTGTCGATGCTTCCAACTCCAAGCAAATATACTCCAGAGAGTACAGGGTTGTATCCCGGGGCCTGAAGTTCAATAGCGCAAAGTGGCCTCTTGACTTTATGGTGTCCCTGCACCCAGCCCTACCTTCCTCCCCCTCCCACATTTTCCTACACACATTCTCTGTTCTCCCGAACCCTTACTCAATTCCTCCATCCTCTGAAGCCTACGGAATGTTCTAGGTTGCAGTCAGCTGGGCAATGCCCTTTGGAGCAGAGCACCAATGTGACAAGAAATAATACTTTCTTCCAATCCTCCTGAAGGTCTCCAGCTTGTCAATGACAAAGAATTTTTACAGATTATGGGCTTCTTGACCATCAGGTCAAATGTGGTATCAAGACATACGCAGCATTTGCCCAGATACACAGCACCAGTCAGTAGTCAATGGGCTTAGAAGTCATGTTTTGCCCAGGCCAAGGCACCTTATATTCTCACTGCCTATTGGGCCATAGTTAGAGATCATTTAAAATTTTAGTTCTTGGGAACTGTAACTACTAACTTCCTTAGTACACATAAATCTGTAGTTGAACTTTCAAGCACTGGACTTCCAGTAAAATGTGAAATGTGAACGATGAAAGTAAACAGAAGTTCATACCGATAGCATACCAATCATGCACTTTAGAGAACTGTGAATACCGATAGCATACCAATTATGCACTTTAGAGAACTGTGAAAACCCTCTAAGACTGAATAGTACTAAATCCCTGCATTCAGTTACTAATGTACCAGTGATGCTATCTAAGAAACATAATAACTTTCAACAACTTGGTATAAAGTTTACCTTTCATTTTGAAAAGGTCTTGATCAAACCTAACCAGGCAATATAAAATTGTCTCTTGATAAATTGTTTATCTACATATACCAAGTCATGGACAATTGTTTCAGTTTGACTTTTGTTGCTAGCACTCTCATTGATGTTTATTATGGTAGAGATATTACAGGCTGGCCAAAGCCAGTGTTGAAATTGAGTGCTAACCAAAGTTTTGTGGAAGGAACACAATATGAAACATTGATCAGAAGATGTGAAATTCCTACCCACCCATTAAAAAAACCTAAATTCAATTCACAGTAACTTTTGGCAGAAGAGAATTATAACACTAATGTCAATACCCATAGTAATAATGACACAAATTCTAATATATTATCAACAATAAACAGTTACTGCCATTTGTTGAGACCATACCAAGTTCCTGTCACTGTATGTACTGGGCACTACTTTTTTTTTCCGGCACTGGGAGTTGAATTCAGGGCCTCAAGCACTGTACGCAAGCATTCTATCACTGAGCCACACCCTCAACCACCCCTTTTTATCTCTTACTTTTGAGACAGGGTCTCACTAAATTATGCGGGCTACTTCTGGTCTTGAACATGCAATCCTCTGCTTCAACCTCCCACAATGCTGGAATTACAGAAGTGTGTCAAGCCCCTGGCCTGTCCTGGGCACTTTTACCAATTATGTCACTGATCTCCACTATTACTGTCCTCATCCCAGAGATAAGGAAATAGAGACTCAAGGAAGCTAAGTCTCCCAAAGGTACACAGGAGGTAATCAGTAGATTAGGAACATGAATCACCAGTTCCAAAGCCCTTGTTCTTTCCACTACACAGTACAAAATCACACAGAATGGCAACATAATCCCCAGTACAGCACTGTTTCAGAAATATGATGATAAGAAGGTATATTTTTATATTTCCACTTAGATTTTCCTTCAGCTGAATAAGACTTCATGTATGCAATATGCTAAAAATCCAAAAAGAAATTTTAGTGTAGAACAGCTTGTTTTATGTTCCACTGAGTAAATACAAGGATAGAGAGTCTATGCCCTCAGTTATGGGAATACGTAGCAAATATACAGTCCTAAACATCCTCTTACAATGCACAACCACTTGAAGAACATTAGTGGAAAAAAGAAAGTAATAACCACAATATAGATAAATGAGGAAAATATGCCAGAAACATCGTTCCAGAATTACCTCCCCAAGCATTTCTGTAGATTGATTTTTTTCTGGTGCTGACAAGTGCATGCTTTACTTCTTTTTCCTTGCTGTGGCAGACATTACTAATCATCACAGCACTCTTTCCCATTGAGCTCAGATATTGCCTAACTATCTTTTTCATGACTACTTTTTTTTTTTTTTGGTAGTGCTGGGGGTTGAACCCCATGATGACATTTTTGATAGCCACTGCCAATACATTGCATTTGACATGTGATATGAAATCTATTTTCTGACCCTGGATTATTTCCTCACATAGGGTTTCTTTCAAGTTCAGTGACCTATTATTCTGGCTCTGGGGACCATGTGCTGAGTATTCTATTAAAAATTATAGGAGATTTTTTTTTAAAGTATTTCCTGCCTTGCATCTATCCCTACAAATGTTTAAGAACATGTATGATTTGTAAATTTACTTTGAAATTTTAATTTTCATCCCTTTGTTTTAACTAGTTATCAATCTTATTATGCATATTAAATAATCATCACTGTTAAAAACTGAAGACTTACTGAAAATAAAATTCTGACAAAAAAATTCATGCTTCCAGTTTAACACTGTGCAGAAGTCAGACTGTCTGGAACAAATGGATATTGCCTACACGCATCAAATATCCACAAGATATATGACATGTTTCTGTGTATTTGAGATTTTATAGCATTTTGGCCCAAATTATGGTTTTAAATTTTTTAATATCCAAAGTCTTTGATTCATTTAATTTATGCTCAAATTGTTAGACTTAATTGCGAAGAATGCAATGTCTTCTTTTTATCTGGTTAAGTAAATTCTTCCTTCAATGACTAGATAGTATGTTTTAGACAATTATTATGTTGGCTAACTGACCAGCATGAAGCACAGTGCCCAGTTATGAGATGAGAAACTTAAGTAAAAGCAGTGATACCAAACAAGATGAATGTCACTGTTATCATTCTAGGTCTGGTTATAATTGCATGTTGTTGTTGTTAGGTGCCATCAACTTGAATCCAACTTGTAATTACTCTTATAGTGTTTTCAATGGCTGATTTCTGTCAGATTGCTTCAGGAGTGGATTGCCATGCCCTTCTCCTATTTTTGAGGTGCAAGGGATCAAACCCAACTCCTAAGAGACTGCCTCTTTCTACACTCTGAAAACTGGAAATACAGTATAAACAAACATTTCATAATATAAGAAATAAATTAAACAGAATACTCACTAATAGGTTGACCTGTTTCAACAGGCATTCTTCTAGAATTTTTATAATAGAATTAAATGAGTAGATCATCATGAATCAGCCATCATGTCATATGCCAAATTTTTCTGTAGAGAATTTAAAATTCTACTTTTAAATCATCACTCATTTATAATGGCTTCCTATAACATTTTCAGCATGTGCTGGGGCCTACAGAAAATGGAAATAAGTTGTGCATAGTAGCACATGCCTGTAATCCCAGCACTCAAGAGGCTGAAACAGGAGGATCAATGCCAATTCAAGGCCAGCATAAACTAAGTAGTGAGTTCCAGGCCAGCCTGGCTACACATAGAGACCCTGTGTCAAAAAAGTAAATAAATACAAAAATAAATAAATAAAAATTAGATATAGTTCATACCATCAGGGAGTTTTTTTTTTTTTTTAGTTCTTCCACTTTACATATTTTTCCCAAGTAATTCAATTAAGGCAAAAAGACACATATTCAAAGATTACATAATCATCTATAATAAATAATGTTCTAAACAATTTAACCTTAGGGAATGAACAAATTATTAAGCATCTGCATATAGAAGAATATTACATACTCATATGAATAGAAAGACTATTAAAACATAAAAAGATCATAAATATGTGAAATAAAGGCAAAGTAAACTGGAATAGACTGTATGGATTTCCCAACCATATATACACAAAAGAACTAGGAAAAAAGTTCTGTTAGAATAGTTGTTATGTGCCATCTAGTCGGTGTCCAACTCATAGCAACCCTATATATGACAGGCAAAACAGTATTATTAGTGCTTCTCTGCTATTTGTAGGGTTGTCAATGACTGTTTTTTGGGAGTGGATTTCTGGGTCCTTCTCCCAAGCCTACAGCACCTGGTGTTCCCAGGAGGTCTCCCATCCAAGTACTAACCAGGCCCAACCCTGCTAGCTTCCAAGATCAGACACCACAGTGATATGGCTGAAAGCATTAGAATAATAGGGAAAGAAAAACCCTTAAGCATTTAATAATTCCATATTAAAGAAGAAATTTACTTGTAATAGTGTTTCTTAAAATATAACAGTTCCTGAATCATTTTAAAAGATTCATTACTAGATCATATTTACATGATTAATACAAAACATGGAGAATTTTTGGAGATAAAAACCCTCTTGTTTTTTAAGAGCAGGATTGATATTTACTGATAGCCTATCTAAGAACCTTCTAAATTATAAAGCTATTGTGAACTCAGATGGCTCAATAAAATAAAAACTTCTTGGCTATCTCAGTTATTCAGTTTTACATATTTCGATGTATTGAGAGTCTATACTTATTGCCCCTTAAACTGTAACATTATCTGTTAACCTATACCCCAACTCTTTCTCTAAATTTATACCCAACGTTTCCTAATTCTAGCCCCTCCTTATTTTTTGGAGGAAAAAATAAACCTCAATCTTCTGTTTTATAATATGTACTTTTTAAAATGTGAGCTATTAGTTTTGCTGTAATGATATTTCTCAGATGAGTAGCCCTCACTAATCACTAAATAACAGAAATTTCTACATGCTCAGCAAAGAGTAGGCTGAATTTATCATTGCACATATTTGATAAGAATGGGCATCTATTGTTTATTAGGTATGCTCTGGAGAATTCATGTGAGGATGATAGTCCCTGGCCCTCAAAGTCAGGAAATAGCAGCATTTTTCAACTTATCATTATAAGATAAGGTGAAAGAAAAGTTACTGCACAGTAGCTGTGAACAATGAGGAGACTCTGACCTTACTAAATCAACTGCCAGTGCAGCTCTAGAAAGGCCAAAGAGTAACTAGGTTACTAAAGATGTATGGAGAGAAAGGGAATTATGATATTGAAACATTCTGAGAGCAAATGGTAGTTGCTTTTCAACAGGAAAATAGGCCATTTCAGTCTCTTAGTTCACAGGCTGTCCTACCATTGCCTTTCTATTCTAAGCACATACAATTAGAAAATTACATTTCTACCCACCAATTGTATGAAATTATGAAAGCTCAATAGTTATTCCAGTGTTATCTCAGTGCAGAGAAATAAAAATCATCTGATTGTATCTGTGTATCAGCAATGGCATAGGAGTATGGAAGGAAAGTCACTAACACATTCTTCTAATTTTGTTCAGTTTCAACTTTGACAAGTAGTTAAAGAAGCAAGAGCCGCGTTATTTAAAAAAAAGAAGATATTCAATGTTCTAGTGTAGCTTTACTTACATTAATAATCAATAACCGTACCCTAGTCTTTTGATGCTTAAACTTAGTGAAGTACAGCAGTATTTCCCAAAGTATGTACTATAGAAACTGACCAAATAATTTAAGAAACTTATTCTGAATCTATTTTGAATTCTATTACATATTCCAAATGAAAATTCTAAGAAATCCTACAATTAAAAAACCTATCTAACCCAACTTGCCAAGGAGATCTTTATTATTTAGTATTTCATACATAAATTTTTGTTTGATAATATTAACATAAACACCTCTAGAAAAATTTGAAGAAACAGCAACAATTCAAGTATTTGTTGGTAGATGCTATGATAGCTTTCAACTTCTGTACACAACTAATCTTTGTTTCCCCCACGTGTCTGTCAGCTTGTCATGCTGTGGGGGCTTGTGTGTTGTTGTAATGCTGAAAACTGTGCCACTGTTATCTCAGATACCAGCAGAGCCACCCATGGTGGGCAGGTTTCAGCTGAGCTTCCAGACTAAGACAGGCTATGGAAAGGGACCCTGCAGCAGACTCCTAAAACAATTGTTGTGCTTGTTAGGTGCCGTTGAGTGGGTTCTGACTCATAGCAACCCATAGGATTTTCAGTGGCTGAGTGGCCAGAAACAATTAGGCATCTTGAAACCCCCATGAATAGCAGAGAAGCACTGTCAAATAGGGTGTTTTGTTCTGCTGCACATAGAATCGCTATGAGTCAGACCCCACTCCACAGCACCTAACAACAATAACAACCTTTGTTTCAGGTCAGATCATGAGTCATTTTGATATTAATTAGAATGAAATAGCCCACAGGCAAATAGCATTGTAATTAGTAGTACAGGAGAAAGGAATACTGCTTAGCCTCCAAAATAGGACTTGTGGGAAGAAAATTGAGTAGTAAAAAAGACAAAAGTCACTGTTAAGGGTAATCACACCCAATATAGAGTGCATTGTAATCACTATGTGTGTGTGTGTGTGTGTGTGTGTGTGTGTGTGTGTGTGTGTGTGTGTTGTTGTTGTTGTTGTTAGGTGCCAACAAGTCGGTATCCGACTCATAGCGACCCTCATGGGGTTTTCAACGGCTGTTTCGGGATTGCCTTGGGAGTGGATTGCCAGGTCCTTCTCCCATTTTTGCAGTGCTGGGAATTGAACTCTGGACCTCAGAGACTGCAGTCTACCAACTGAGCCAAATCCCAGCATATATATGTATATACACATTAAATGTATGCAAATGCCAATTATACGTAATTGACCATAATTTATATTTGATTTCCCCATCATCCCTGTTCACTCTCACCTCCACTTTCAATTAGACCCCAGTGTAAAGAAAGGGAGGTCAAAGTAGCAAAGGAAAAAAAAGTAAATAAATGAATTCTAAGCCTTTAGTAGGAACTCTGTCCTGAATTCCAAAGAAGCACCTTTCCGGGTCTTTAAAAGGTGAGCTATGTAAAACATGCTCCTAAAACAACTCAGGTTCTTTTAAGGGCAATTTAAGTGATTTTTAAAGAGTATTTTGATTCTAGCAGGGCACGGTGGCCCACATCTGTAATCCCAGCAGCTCGGGA
>VMDO01018241.1:0-42687 GCA_007922755.1 Pedetes capensis
ACCAGTGATTATCAGTATGTCTTGATTGCATGTTTGATCTATTTCAGATTGCAGAAGCTGATAGAAGTCTTCCCTTTCTTCATTTGTGGCCTTAGTGGTGGGTGCATAAATTTGAATAATAGTCATATTAACTGGCCTTCCTTGTAGGCGTATGGATATTATTCTATCACTGACAACATTGTATTTCATGACTGATCTTGAAATGTCTTTTTTGATGATGAATGCAACACCATTTCTCTTTAGTTTATCGTTCCCAGCACAGTAGACCATATGACTGTCTGACTCAAAATGGCCTATGCCGGTTCATTTTAGCTCACTGATGCCTAGAATGTCAATGTTTATGCGATCCATTTCTCTTTTAACGATTTGTAATTTGCCTAGATTCATACTACGGACATTCCATGTTCCAATTATTAATGGATGTTTACAGTTGTTTCTTCTCATTTTGAGTCGTGTCACATCATCACGTTGAGCACCCTGGGGTTTTACTCCATTTCCCTCAACATGGTAGACTCTACTTGGAGGCGGCAACTCTTCCCCAGTAGTCTTTTGAGTGCCTTCCAACCTGGGGGCCTCATTTTCTGGCACCATATCTGACAGTGTTTCTTTGTTATCCATAGGGTTTTCAATGGCTAGTTGTTTCGGGAGTGGTTCGCCAGGTCCTAGTCCCTAGGGGTAGCATTAGACTATATAAGATTCTTTCAGAAAATAGGAGATAAGGGAACACTTTCAGCTCATTTTTAAGGCAAACATAACCCTGTGCCTCAAACCTGCTGTGGAATAAGGCAGCAGCCTGCCTGCTGGGTAGTAGATTTCTGTTGTGCACTGAAGGACTCCTCATTCATGCCCAGGCAGGGATTGTCCTCTCCTTGCAGGTCTCTATTATGTTGCAGTCTGAGTTCCAAATCTAACATGGCTGCTTTAGCTCTAGCCATCACCCCAACAGGCCAGCAGGCAGGAAGGAGGAAGGGAAAAATATTCATAGGTGCTACTTATTGCCAATTATATGTTTTTAGATACTTTATCAAAATCCCCTCAGTTAATCTTCAAAATGGTCTTGAATGGGCAAAATGGCTTGAAGGGAAACTAGTATTATCATTATATTAGGAATGATACAAACGGGAAAATGAGACTAAGGTACATTAGGTGAAGGACATGTGATCCAGCGTTGTACTGGAATTGGTCTGATTCCAAATCACATGCTTTTAACCACTTATCTAAGGAATATATACATCTAAAAATGTCACTGTGTTATATAAAGATGATTTATTCATATAATTATTAACTTGGAAAATGTTTATGTTATCAGTTACAGTGATCACTTTAGAGCAATGGTCAATAGGCTCCATCCCACAGGCCAAATCAGCCCCATTGCCTGTTTTAGTACAGCCTATAGGAATGCTTTCTATAGATGGAAAATTACAGTGGGTTTCATGGTAGAGAACTCTAATTGTGAACCCTAATAAAGTGAAAACCTATCCTCCAAAGAAGAATTCACTCTTAGTAGTAGACTTGCACTATTTTAAAAAATTATTGAATGGTTATATGTTTGTTGTTGTTGTTAGGTGCCATTGAGTCAGGTCTGAGTCATAGTGACCCTACATACAACAGAACAAAACACTCCCCAACACTGTGCCAGGTCTGGCACTATTATCAGTGCTTCTCTGCTATTCATGGGGTTTTTAATGATGGATTGTTTCAAGAATGGGTTGCCAGGTCCTTCTCCCTAGCCTGCAGCACCTGGTGTTCCCAGGCTATCTCCCATTCATGGGCTAACCGGGTTGACCCTGCTTAGCTTCTGAGATCAGGCAAGATCAGATACTAGGATCCTATGGCTGCAGGCAGTATACATTTAATACGAAAATTAAAAATTACAGACTCTTTTGTTGTGTATTACAATATTACATACTTGATTTTGTTTCTTGGCCCCAGAAACCTAAAAAGCTTAGCCTTTTATAGAAAAATTTTGCCCATCCTTACTTTGGAACTATTCAACTAGTAATAAACATTGCTACACAGACTTCTATTTCTGACAAAGTATTTCAAGATAGGAAAACAATACAGTGGAAATGACCAAGTCAAAATGAAGACTGCTGTACAATTACAGCACAGTTCCAGATTATATTATAATCTGCATTGGTAGCATAGAGCATACCATCCCTTTCCAGACAGAGCTACTTGGCCTCAATTATTTCTAAGTAATTAAGGCAACCCAAAGCCAAGAATTGGCCTTTCAGTTCCTTTCCTCAAGCACTAGCTGGGCTTTCTATCTGCAGACTGCATCATTGCATAATCACTACAACAGAAACACTAGGCAGCGGAGGTCAGCCCGTTTGTATTCACTAGTGAGAATTTCTTCTACTCTGACCATGTACCAACCTTTTCCTATGACCTCAGCAGTGCCCTGAAACACAACACCTTTATTGTAACATTTACCACATCAATGTTGTCCCTCAGAACATAGAAGCACGAGAGGGTCAGCGTCCAGGATGTCAGAGTAAACAGCTTCCATAAACATAGCTTGAGCTGTAGAGTCCCACACTCTATCCTACTCATCCTCTAGGCACCAAAATATTTCAGCCTGTGGCTGGTACCCACAGTCTCACATATAACAGTAATTTCTTTCAGCCAAGGTATTTTCCCTTCTTAGGAAGTGAATGTGTCTGTGAAACAGCTATCAATATCTTATGATTTCTTGCCTGAAAACTTCATTCACATCCTTTCTCAACACACACTTCAAGACCCAGCTCAAACACAAGCTTCTCCATGGAACCATCCCTAGTTCTCTAAGGGAAAATGAGAAATTATTCATCTTTCAATATCCATAGCTCTTAGGTTGTACAATTGGGATGGATAACATCATACTATGTGTATGTTGTAACTATTTCTGTATATGATAGTGCATCTTACTGAAAAGCCTTCTACTGGCTTACCATGACAACTAGATTAAAATCCAAACTCTTTACCAGAACCCACAGGCCTCTCATAAAATGGTCCTGCTCACTCCTTCCACCCCATCCTATACCAAAGGCGCCTTGCCTGGTGAGCTTCAGCATATTAGACAACTTTGACCTTTTCTTGAGCACTCCATATTTGCTCATACATCCAGATCCATTTTCTTTTTGTCCATGTAAGAACACACTCTCCTTCATCTTTACACCACTATATCACTAGACCTAGCCCTGTCCCTATCATAGAATTTTTAAAAGAATTATCCAGTGAATTACTTTCATTGTTTTTAGTTGATTGATTTTCAAGCTCTTTATGGATAGGAACTTTATAATGGTTCTCTCCTCACTTTCACACATTCCATTGGTCCCTGATGCAAAGTGATTTATACCTAGCACATAATCGATAATTATATATTGGATGTTGACTATTGATGTCTTCAAATAGTGAATAACACTTTAGACTGGAATACTTTAATAACATGTTTATAACTCACCTCGGGAGAAGGGCCTGGCAATCCACTCCCAAGGCAATCCCGAAACAGTCAGCCATTAAAAACCCTATGAGGGTCGCTATGAGTCGGATACCGACTCGATGGCACCTAACAACAACAACAACAACTCACCTAGGTAACTCAAGAATAAGAGAGCATTTATCATTTTTTGTCTAAAGACCCAAGCCTATGAGATCTTCTTCCATTATTTTTCTGGCAATAAGTACTCAGAAAAATACCCCAGGAAAATACCCAGAACTCATTATGCTTATTTTGCTTCATCTTCACAGAAATTAACCAATCTTAATTAAAGACATGCAGCTGAATATGAACAGAGTAATATAAAACATCACACATTTTAAAAATAATTTATATCTAGGTCATGAGGCTTTATCTGTGAACATGAAATATTTTGAAACAAAATAAAATGTGATTTTTAAAGTTTCCTTTTAAACATCACTTCCCCAAATGCAGCAGAACATCCATTATTGAAGTAATCATCTAAGAGCCCACAAGCCAAACTAATTTTATTATTTTGGAATATTTTCATACCCCCCAAAAGATGTGACATTTGTCATAATTGTTTCCTTTTCTCTTTGAAGCTATTCTTTGTACACATTGAAGCCTATTACTATGTCTAAACACATTATAGAAGTGGTATAAAATGTTGTTGTTAGGTGCCATCAAGTTAGGTCCATCTCAGAGACCGTCATAGGGTTTTTGATGGCTAATTATTTTGGGATTGTGTTGGGAGTGGGCTGCCACACCCTTTTCCCATGTAGTATTGGGAGTGGGCTGCCATAACCTTCTCCCATGTAGTATAGAACAGTTGTGCTTAAAATTGTTGAAGCTACTTCCTTCTGATATATTTTTGAATTATACTCTGTGTTTTTTAGAGGATAGGTGGATATAGATATAGAATGGACAATATATAGTTGTCCCTTGGTATCCACTGGGGATTGGTTCTGGGACTCCCCATAGATACCTAACAACATAAAGGATGCTCAAGTCCCTTATATAAAAGAGCATATCATCTTCATGTAACTGACACACATCCTCCTGTATACTTTAAATCATCTCTAAATTATGTATAGTACCTAACACAATGTAAATACTATGTAAATACTTGTTATGCTATATTGCTTAAGGAATAAAGAAAAAGGTTGATGCCTGTTCAGTACAGACACATTTTTGTTTTCCATCTGTGGTTGGTTGACTCTGCAGATGAGGAACCCACAAAGGACCAACTATATATGTTGGCAACCTCCATGGGACTGAAGTGATAATGAAAGCACCCACTGTGGTAGAAAAGATAGCCCTGACATCAGACAGTTCTGGAACAAGCCTGTTCTGTGCTACCTGATATCCATGTGGTAGCCAGGTGAAGAAATGTAATTAACCGCACTTTATCTCCATTTTTCTGATGATAAAAATCAAAGTTGATTATGTATATATCATAGTTATTTCTCAAGAGTTAATATAATAGTAATTGAAAAGAAACTTTCCTTAATCCAGTCCAACAGACTTAACCACATTCTCCTCCATGACAATAAAAGAGTGAATGAAGACGTGCAATGGTAACACTACTTTGTATTGGGTTCTTACTAAGCTGTCTGCTCCAAGTATATAATATACCTCAAATACTGTACTTATTTTATTACACTTGCCTATCATCTGTTAAACTTGGACTTCTAAAGGACAAAACCCTTCACTTATTCTCCTCTGTACCTAGCAGAGTGAATGGAGTGGATCAATAGCTATAATCAGCTCCCTCTAGTCTCCTCAATGAATACATCTAGATTAATTAAAGCTCTGTCCAGACCAGTGGACATATACTGGACTCCTTCAATGCAATTAGATGCTATACTTTCATTTTCAGTGAGAAACAAGGTAGGCACTTTTGTAACCTTTCTGTGTCAATTGACCTTGAGAGTTTTCAGACCATGAACATTACTAGAATGAAGATGAAAGGTAGAAAAATGTCCCTCTTTTCTAATGAGTCACCAGATTGGGAACTTGGGGAAATTAGTGACTTACATCAAGTGGGTGCTTGCTATCGTATCTAAATTTTACATTCATAAATTGTCAACAGATGCAAAAATGACTGGAGGAAGGTGGGAAGAGTAGTAATCATTTTGCTTGAGTCAAATAAAATGCCTTTGAAATAATCTCAATTGTTAAAATGCCCACTATATTTTTGAGGTGTTTAAACATCCAAACTCTTAAGAAAACGAGTGGCTTGATATCACAATGCAAAATATTGGTAACCTGAGCTGAGCAGTACTAGGTAGAAAGACAGACTAAAGTTCCATTTCATGATGAATATGTACTTAAAGAGGTAAATGAAAACTGAGTATATGACTAACAATGAGAACCTGCATTGCAAAAGACCACAACGATAATAGGACATATGGGAGTTTACACAATCTCTCTGCAAAAATGAAAAAGCAAGAACATTGGCAGAAGTTGCAGAAGAGGCACGTAATATTCATCTACAGCATCAGTACAGCTGTGCCACAGCTGTGTCTGCATTTCCAGGGCCCTTCCTTTTAAAAACACAAACATTAAGTTAATGTAGAGTCAAATAAAATAGTGACATATTTCACCAACACATTCAGTATTTTTCTGGACTTGCCCAATATGGTATCCAATTGTTAGATGAGAAAAAGTGAGGAATTTATCTTAAGAGTTTTAAAGCAAGAAAGTTGAAGGGGAAGGAAATGGGAAGCTCAGAAGAGAGTTTCTTTGGGCCCACAGCTCTATAGCCTGTTCATGTTGGTTTCTTTTTGTTGGACTTAGGCCCAGCTTTTATAGTGATGATCTCTAGTCTTGGATGAAAATGTTTGAGAAAAGCTGTAACTACAATTCTTTCTCAAAAAAACATTGAAATGATACAGAACATGTTGGTTTTTGCTCCTCATTCTTAATAGCTCTCTTATCTTACTGCCTTCCCATTCTTTCCTCTTTCCTACAAAAATACAATTAAAATTCTAACTGCTTTGAAATTAATTCTGATGTTCTCTATATATAACCTAAACCATTCTTTTATTTTGCATTCCCTCAATATTCAGATATCCTATAGTATTTATCACTGTACTTTACTAATTTTGGACACTAATTCTTCAAGAAAATCTCAAGTCCTTTTGTCCTTCATAGAATTCCCATTTATTGAAGCTCACAGTGTTGCCTCTACTAAAAGTCATAGTATTTAAAATATACATTACTTCCTTAGCAGGAAGATTATGTTACTATTTTTATAATATAATTATATATTTTTAATGTCATATAATAGATATTGTGTTTCACAATATTTAGTTTTGGATTGAATTTCATCTAATGTAGTTACTGTTTCATGTTTTATGTAGCTATTTTCTTCTCATAAACAAAGGCTATACATTCAATTATTTGTTTATCTCACAATAGGCTGACCCACAGCTAAACTCAAAAATAGGTTATTTAATGATTTCTATTTGGCTCATTGGGCTGGGATTTAGCTCAGTGGGTAGAGCACTGCGCTCTGAGGCCCTGAGTTCAATTCTCAGCACTGCAAAAATGGGAGAAGGGCCTGGCAATCCACTCCCAAGGCAATCCCGAAGCACTCAGCCATTGAAAACCCTATGAGGGTTGCTATGAGTCAGATACCAACTCAACGGCACCTAACAACAACAACAACAACAACAACATTTGGCTCATTAGTATGAAGCTAGTTTACATGTTATCCTATATCATATCTAGATTGCTATCCTAAAAGATAAAGGCAGAGTCTATCATTTGTGTTTCTATCACTCATACTCATAGATCTCCATTAGCAGATTAGAAAAGAAAGTAGTTATTGACTGATCATGGAGAACTAACATAGAAAATAAAGGTTGGAAAACTGAAATCAACAAATTTGAAATGTGGGACAGGGGTCATTTCTTTATTTTGATTAATAATGGAATAATTGTATATATTTGTGGGGTACAATGTTATCTTTGATCTATATATAAATTGTGGAAAGCTTAATGAACATGTCTGTACTTTACCAACTTTTCGTGGTGAGGACATTAAAAAATCTATTCTTTTAGCACTTTTGAAATATACAATACATTATTATTAATATAGCCTTTAAAAATAAGGTGATTATACTCTTCGGAAAGTAGGACATCAGCCTGACTTGGAAAATCATTTCAATTCTAGTATCTATTTATTCAAGGTACAAAAACAACTGATGAATGCTATTCTTGTTCAGAGGCCCTGGCCAATGAAATTTTTCAGGTCAAGTTTATCCCTTTTGACAACACTGTAGAAGTTTCCACCTTGGGGAATGTTCCACTAGCTTAAACAGATCTCTCCAGAATAAGGAAGTGTTAACTACTGATTTCTCTTAGACCCCGGGCTCTCTCAGGCTTCAGCATCACTTTCTAATAACCTTTCAGAGCATATGTTCTTCACTTCAATAGGTTTAAATATGTTAATTTTGAAAAATGTGCCTCTAAATATGGAACAGATGGGCACATTGATGGCATCTTATGTGCAGGGATCTCAGCAGTTGTCTTCGTATTGACCCATGCTTTATCTTCCTCATCTGATTACAGGCCAGAACAATTGGAAATGAAAAGGTTTCAGAGAAAACATACACGTATTTACATTATTTTCCCCTGGTCTTCTAGCTGTTCTGCCCATATTATAGACAGGTGTTTGCAGGCCAGCAGGAGTATAGGGAGCAGACATGGCTACCTGGGCCAGAAGGCTTGCATTCAGTCTTTGTTCCAACAATTGTTAATAACATGAACTTAAGTAAGTAAATCTTATTTTATTCAATAAATGAATCCCTATTTGGAATCCTTTCTTTGGTCTCTCTACACCCTCTCTAATTGGGGTAAAGAGACATTCCCTTCACATCTCCCCAGGGAAAGCATGCAATAAGACCAAAATTGTTATCCTTTTTAATCTGGAAAAGGAGTGTTTTCATTAACAATATCAATTTCTAAGGTCTGGGGTTTAGCTCAGTTGATTGAGGACCCAGGTTCTATCCTCAGCACTGCAAAAACAGGAGAGAGATGTGGCAATCCACTCCCAAAGCAATATTGAAAACTGTATGAGGGTCCCTATGAGTCAGACCCAACTTGATTGGACCTCATAACAACAACGATTTCACTGCTTCTTACAATAGAATAAACATGAGAGTATCCCAATAAACTGTAAAGGGTTATTCAACTATTGTATATTATTATAGTTTATTTCATAAAGACACAATTTTTTATACTCAGAATACCTTGGATACAAAGGCTTAAAATTTCAAAAAGAAGGTTCTGGTTAACAAATGGGTATCTTCATGGAAGTGACAACAAAAAGATCAAACAGAATCACAAATAAATCATCCTATTCACAGTTCCCCAGAATCACCAGTATAACTTTAAAATGAAAGGTTTCAGCTTTACTTAAGATTCTCTGCCTTATTTACAAATGCCATGTTATAAAAACTCTGCACAATGGATAGTATAGCTATTCCAAATATTCCCTGCCTCTCTTTCTCGGATAATTATACTTTCTTGCCTTGTAGATAAAACCTTAGCTCTGAATCTCGTTAATGAAATGTGAGAAGTTATCTATGTCATTTCAAAGCAAGTATTAGGATCCCTGTGGCATCCATCACCTATTTTCTTCTCTCTGCCAAAACATTGTATCACCCAGATTAAGAAATAAAATGCTGTACAGCTAAATTAGAATTAGTAAGTGCCTTGAAGAAAGCTTCTTTATAACCAATCAATGTAAGAATTGCCTTAACACAAAGTAAGAAAACTAAAATATTTTAAATGCTTACACAAAGAGAAAACTTTCAACATTCCAAGGTCAAATATAAAATAATTTAAAAGCCAGATGTGGTAGCATATGTCTGTAATCCCAGTGACTAGAAGGCAGTGATAGGAGGATCACAGGTTGGAGGCTAAAGGCCACCTGCTTAATTTATCAAAATCCTGTCTCAATTTAAAAACAATAAAAAGGGCCTGGAGATGCAGCTCAGTAGCAGAGTGCTTGCAAAGTATGTATGACATCCTGGGTTCAGTCCTCCAGGACCAAAAAAAAAAAAAAAAAAAAAAAAAGATAATTAAAAAAAAAATTTTAAGTGCCATTTTTACAAACCAAAGATATTCCTTGTCTTCTATTCCTAGTTTGTTGAATTCTACTCTTTTAATTGTGGATTGATGTGGCATTTATCAAGTGCATATATTAAGTATATGATTTTCTCCTTCAGTCTATTAATGTGATAAATTATAATGCTCTAAATATAAAAGAATATCAAATGTATGTTAGTTACCCATTGCTGTGTGAAAAATTACTCTGAAATTAGTAGCTTAAAACAATAAACACGTATTGCCTATGGGTCAGATAATTCAGGAAGGGCCTGTTCTAGAAGTGAGCTGTAGGATCTCTCCTGTGTTTGGAGTCAGACATCAGCTAGGGTTGCAGTCATCCAAGGACACCTGGGGCTGGAGGATCAACTCACAGAACTTGTTGGAAGCCTCAGTCCTGCTATAGAGTCCTATTACCAAGAAGCCTCCATAGGGCTAAGTGTCCTTCAAACAAGTCAGCTGGCTTTCCCCAAAGTAATCTAAGATAGCAATCTAGATTGACACCATTCTTGTTTTTTTTCTGCATATCATAATTTCTGCTTTATTTTTTTCTGTGCTCTGACTTTTACGTGTTTATCAATGTCTGTACTTCATAACTTCTGCCATATTCTAATCATTAGAGGCATCACTAACCTCAACTTACTCCCAAGAGATACTATCTCTTGAAAGAAGGGGTATCAAAGGTTTTGTTGACATATTTTAAAGGTTTTATAATGGGTAAATGCTTCTGGATCCCAAAATAACTCGTCTTTTGCCTTCTCAACTCATTCCCATTACTGTAATTGAGAAATCTTTACCTGGATCATTCATAGGTAAATAGTCAGCTGCTAAAAGTATAACCACACTTCAGTTTTCATGTTGGGTGTGTTTTATAGAATTACAAAAGAATATAGACATAGTGGATACTTAGCCCACAGTGCAGTTCCATGTTTAAACAAAGGATGGGGGCAGGGCATTAGTTTCTTATTTCATTCTTCATCTTATTTTACTTTTTTTCCAGTGGTAACTGAGAAATTTTTAATCTATTTTTAAAAAGAAAAGTCTATTTATTGATCTATGCAAATGTAAACTTACTCCAAATTTAACCCAGCCTAAGGTAAATTCCCTGTATCAATTGGAAAGTAGTATTTTAACTTGAGAAAAATATCCGCTTTCCAAACCAAAAACTATTTTTCAAAGAGATAGTAGATTAGGAAAAAGAGGAGAATGGCAATTTCCACCTGTGAAAATTACCTGTCATTGGCATGAAGAGATATGTTTAAACAGAAAACATTTATTTCAACATTTTTCCAAGGTAGAGAAAGTTTTCCTGTATCCTATCCTCCAAGCATGGGCACCTAGGAAATAATCTCATATATATATATATATATATATATATATATATATATATATGATTATATGCTCATATATATATATATATATATATATATATCCTCAGCATGTTTTCAGATATGCAGACAGTTCCCAATTGTTGAAATCAACTTGCTTCTGTAAACTACCAATGTCAATAGCACATTTCCTTACTACAAATGGGCAATTCAGATTCTCAAAGATTAAAACACATAGCTACACAAAATGTAAGAGAACATTTCTTAAGAAACACTAAATCATAACTATGCCAGAAATTTTGAGGCTGGGCAAGTCAATTAAATATCTTAATACTAAATAAAAGTTGTTGTTGTTGTTGTTGTTGTTGTTGTTGTTGTTACGTGCCATCAAGTCGTGTCCAACTCATAGTGACCCTCTTAAGGTTTTCAATGGCTGAATATTTCAGGATTGCCTTGGAAGTGGATTGACAAATCCTAGCTCCCATTTTTGTGGTGCTGAGAATTGAACTTGGGACCTCAGAGAATGCAGAGCAGCACTCTACCAACTGAGCTAAATCCCAGCCCATAAATAAAAGTAGTCATAACAAAAGTGAATGGTGTACTATGATTGAAAAAAAGATAAGGATATATATCCAACTTGTTAGGTTTTCAGAATTTTAATTCAACTTATATGTATTCAGTGGCAAATGTTTAAGAGAAAAATTTTAAAAGGAGGAACCAAAATCTAAGTAATCAAAAAGAAACAAACACCTGTAGTTCTCTCTTCTTGTATTGTATTTTAGAGAAAAAGAATGCCTGGAGCAAAATCTATTTTTAGCTTTATTGTGGTCCAGTGTAGAGTCCCTATTAGGAATCTTTGAAGTGTCACAGGAACATCTTAGACCAAAAAACAGATGTTTTTCTTTTTATAGCATGTTTATGTGTCACTGTTCTAATCTTGAATGTAATGGAATGAGATCAGCATCACATTTCTTGCTTTGCTTCACCTTTTGCCTCTGAGCAATTAGTCTCTATGAAACACTACCTTAAATATAGAAAGGATTAAATAAGATGCTCCTTGACTAAGTGCTTAACAAGCATATCCGGATTTCTAGTTAACCAATATATATGCCCAAAAGATAAATCCACAGACTCACATTTGTAAGGTTAGTTTTAAGTGAGATCCTCAGGCAATACAGTGCATTGCAGCAATCTCAACAATGATCCTACTGCCCCCTAGAGTTCATTTAGTGAATTCCTTGGGGTGGGGGGATTTGTTATCATAATGTTGGTAGGGGATGAGGGTGGGATTCCACTGGCAATTACTGAGTAAGAGCTAGAGAACCTTCTTTCTGGAATTACAATTAGAGCCTAATGCAAAGAACAGTAAAGCACTGGCTTTTGAATGCCCCAAACAGCCACAGAAGTGAAAAGCCTTCTCAGAATCTAACTCCTCTTTACATTTACACAAAACATCTTTTACAAAGTTTAAAACACACTGAATTTTTGAGGATTGTAACTACATCATATATCAAGGAGAAAACTGTACTATGTTTTACTCAGAAATTTATCAGCAGTTTCACCTTTGGAAAACCTGTCTTTAATGTTGCTCATGACACACAAGTTCCCAGTACTACATATCTGTAAGCCTGCAAGTGTAGCATGGCATTCACTGAGCCTAAGGGTGATTTCGCAGGCTAGGATTTAGGTCAGTTGGTAGAGCACTGCGCTGCAGTCTCTGAGGTCCCGAGTTCAATTTCCAGCACCGCAAAAATGGGAGAAGGATCTGGCAATCCACTCCCAAGGCAATCCTGAAACAGCCATTGAAAACCCTATGAGGGTCACTATGAGTTGGATACCAACTGGACGGCACCTAACAAAAACAACAAGAAGGGTGATTTCAGGTAGAAACAGCTGGCTGCTTCAAGATGTTTTCCAGGGTAGTCACGTTTGAGTGTTTAGACATCAAACAAATAATGTGGTAGTTATTTTTAGTTTAAACTACTTTCCTTTTATTTATTTTATAGTTTAGTTGGAGAATATTAGATTGGAGAATAGTTGGAGAACAGTTGGAGAATATTTTATTGAAATGGGTTATACTAGGAATAAAATTTGTTTTAAGATAGTATAAAGGCTATTCCAAGATATTTGTTATTAAAAATCATGTTGAATCAGTATGTAAACCACGGGTAAAAAGTAGAAAATTTGGTCTTCCATTCTTTTTACATCTGGATTTGAGCCCTGGCTATACCATTTCCTAAAGAAACTCTACCTGCAGCCATAGCACTGTGGCCTCCTATCCTGTCAGATCTTGGAAGCTAAGCAGGGTTGGGCCTGGTTAGTACTTGGATGGGAGACTGCTGAGGAACACCAGATATTGTAGTCTTGGGAGAAGGACTGGACTGGGCAATCCACTCCCAAAAATCAATCCATCTTTGAAAACCCTATCAATAGCAGAGAAGCACTGACAATAGTGCTTTGCCAGTTGTATGTAGGGTCTCTATGAGTCAGGTACCAACTCGATGGCACCTAACAACAAGAAGAAAATTCTGTATGTCCAAGGTAAATATTTTTAGCCTCATGGGTCTTCGATTTCCTCATTTGAAAAATACAGATAATAATACTGACCTCATAGAACTGTGATCAAAATTAAATGAGATATTGCATGGTTGTGTTCCTGAATTGAAATATAAATAAGAATCAGTACCTTGACTATGATTGTATGTCTTCATCACAGGAACTTAGAGTGCATTTGTCTATTCACTTGATGTTTCACTTGAAGAAACCAGAACAGGACAAGTTACCAGTCTAAGTCATTAAGATATCCACTACAGTCTAAGAAATCCTCAATCTTTCCAGATGCCTTGGGCCCTGGACATGGCAGTCATGTTGAAGAACCACTACACCTCACCTCCACTACCTGGACCAGCAAACAAAAGGAGACAATAACACACATGAACGTATGGCTGGAAATACACCTTCCTTAGATGTTTTAAAATAAGACTTGGGGACACTCAGCTCTATTGCAATTGTATGGAGGAGGATGGATGGTCTCTGCTCTAGCTTCTTCAAACATTTGGGTCAAGAAACAAATTCTATTTTAGAATACTCCCATAATGACTGATACAGTGCCATACAAGAGATGGTGTCCATTGGTGACCATTCTGACATCGGTGGATTTTATTAACAGACTGTCATTTGGTTAACCCTTAACTAGTACCATAGGGTCAAAATAGACCCTCAGGCAGGTACAGACATGGGGAGCTGTAGCACTTAAGTGCAGGTACATGTATCGTAATGGGGTCATAAATAACCCCAGAAGCATACCAGTTAAGGGTTAAATTTTATTTCAGTATAACCAGTCTCTCCCTTTCGCTCATCTCTCTCCTAAAATTTCTAAAGCAATCCATTACTTTCCTTTTTTAACTTTGCTAAATTCCAATCACTTCAAATATTGATTTAAAAAAAATTCTTCAGGAGATGTTTTTTCTATATTTAAAAAGCATAGTTGCTTCTTAAAGTCCAGATTTAAGGCTACATGCACGCGCGCGCGCACACACACACACACACACACACACACACACACAAACTCTTGATTTTTCAACCAGTAGAGACTAAGGGTCAATATTTCATTCCAAAATCTTTCCAACTTAAGGTACTTTAAGGAACAAATCTAAAAACCTTCTTCATTTTGTGGCCAGATTGTGGCCAGAGCCCATTTCTCCCAGTCATTAGTTAAATAATAAACTCTGTCTGGTACTCAGGAAACCAACAATGAGAAGCTAAATTTGTGCCTTCTAACAGATGTTTTCAGCCGGGAAAGCACTGATGCACTTCATGCAATCTTTTTCAGAGCAAATAGCAGACTGTTTTCAAGTGCTGATCCATATTCACAGGCTCAGTGACTGAAATGTAAAGGAAAACAAAGCCAGGAAGAAAGCCCATCCTGCAAAAAATGCTGTATGACATAGTCTATAGCCAGCAAGGAAAACAGGATATCAGCTGTCAGGTTTCCATTCCTCAGTAAATTGCTGTGATTTACTTTTGATCCTGGCAGATTCATGGGGACACAGGGAAAAGTGAGTTCACACTGTAGAACCAGACACATCCGAAGAAATCATTTAGGACAGTGTTGCCAATATTAAGTTCATTAAGAATACAGAACAGAGTTAATAGCACATCCCTTAAATCCGAAAAGTGGAGAAAAGACAAAAAAGATTAAAAAATTCTATGAGCATTAATAATGTCCAGATATTTTTTAAAGTAAGGAGGTGGCTGTGTTATCTCGCAACATCTAAGAAGTCCCTAAAGTGGTGTGGATCCCCAAAGCATAATTCCAACAATGCTATCATTTCTTTCATGGTCTGTATTCCCCAAAGAGTTCAACCAAAGTGTTCTGTCAATATAATAACATGCACAAAACACTATTCCACCTCTCAACTATTGAACTAGAACAAATATTTATGGGGTGATATAATCTGTAAATTTCAGTTGGTAAAATAAACCACACAATAATAGGTACAATGAGTTGGTTTTACTAATCTCTGGGGGGTTAAAAGTAGCTTCTATAAATTTATCAATCTCCAGAAAATCTTTACAGAAATGCCCATTTTATAGAGATGTAGAGTAAAACATATGGAGGCAGGAGCAAGCTGCCATGGGTACAGCAAAAGTTGATATGGTTTTGTCCATTTTGAGTCTTGTGATTTCACAGGCCTTGAGAACCAGACTAGATGGAGTTGGGTCTATCTTCATTGACCATATTTCCCAGTTGAATCTGGTATTACTACGTGTATATGAGGAAATCATGGAGACTGTAAAAGATGCCCATGATAAAATCTCCCCAGATGTGATTTTAGTGTTGCCTACCATGGAGAATTGTCATTTTTATATTTCTTCTTTCTAAATAGATAATTCAGGTTTGTGCCCTATGGAGCTATTTTGGGCACCCATTTTATGTATCCTGACTGAATGTTGTGGGATATGAAATGCAGGAAGTAGTTACATATATTTTCACACTAATATATGCAAGCTCCCTATGTGTCCATTGTATCCTTTCTTCCAAGCACTTTATTCCCATTATGCAGATGAAGGGGAAAGGTCTCGGCAAGCAATATTGCAAAGTGGTAGGGAAATAGATAATGGATTTTGAAAGCCCATCTGTGTATAAGACCCGTTTTCAATATTAATTCATGGTCATGGGAAAATGCCACAGAAGGTCTTTTGTGCTAGCTTGTCAAAATTTTCTTCAGCCCGCCACTGAGGTTTAATTTAAGACATGTTTACACCAGTCACTTGGGAAATAGGTGAGGAAAGGCATGCATTTGTTGAATCTTATGAACAAAGAAGAAAATAAAAATACCTCTCCATTTTCCCTACCCTTTGTCACAATCATGTTCTTGGCCAGGTTGGATATGGTGGTCATGATTCACCTGCAAGATGGGTCCATTGAGTAGACTCTTCTTTTCCTATCCCAGTAGAACAAGTATGGTAGGGTTGTGTCCCAGGGTCTCAACCAACAGGAGTAGGGTTAGTTTCTTCCAGGGACACTTCCTCCAAAGTTACTATTTCCAACTGCTAGATTTCCTTGATCCACTTTCACCTGAGTCTTAGAAGACTGAGAACAGAGTGGAATACTGATAAAATTAAGAAGCTAGCTAAAAAATTATCTGATGAGACTATATTTGGTAATTATTGATAACAAAACATTTTTCTTATTAGGTCTATACTTTACTACTGATTTAAATAAAAACATATACTCAATGATAAAAAGACCAGTATTGTCCTTCAATTGTTCCAAGAGAAATAATCATAATAATATTATGTGGAAAATTCTCTTTGCATGGACTGACATTATTTTTATTTTTCCTGCAGGGTTTTCTGTCCCTAAGGAGGAGAATAATCACAAACACCTTTAAGAAACTCACTCTATACCAAGTAATCTCAGTTCCAATTCCTTCACCTCTGAAATGGATAGAATTATACTTCATAGGATTCTAATGAAGATTGAGTCCATGAATGTCCAGTGCTAAGTATAAGAATGGACAGTAAATAGTCACTAGTAGTTTATCATCATCATCATCATCTTCACCACCAGAATCCATTCATCCATCAGGTTTATCCATTTTGCACAGCCAGGTCACCTTTGTATATTCTGCCCATTGCCCTTGGAGTCTGATGGTGTCTGCTGGCTTGAGGTTTGATTTCACCATCAAGGAATGCTGAGACTATGAGAGGCTACCCTATATTCTTCTTTGGAAACCTTTTCTGAATAATTCTGAATGTGTCACTTGTTGCCTAATGGGACCCTGACTTACACATTCATTTTTATAAACATTATCATCATCAGAAAGTTTAACATTATGAAAGAAAAATTATATAGATAAGTATGTGAATTTAAAAGTTTTCATCCACATACAATATTTGTAGGCAGAGTCAAACTGAGTAAAATTTGCCTCTATTCAGGCTCAATTATCATGTACATCTAAATTATGATTTCAGCTAACCAAGAAATAAAGGTACTTTAGCTCATGTTCAGGAAGCTACAGCTTTCATAAATGTTGAAGGTGAGATTTAATGTAGTCCTTTAGTCCGATAAGCTTTCTTCCTTGATAGCTTATTTGTCTAATGTGTTTATTGGCTAATGTGTTTATTTCCATTGTTCACTTTAGATTCTTAAAATAATAATTTATTATCTCTGCATCCCACTCAAAATAATGATTTTATATACCTCCTAAAAGTTTAATTTTTTGTTCTTTTTTTTTTTGAATATTTACATTTGCTAGAACATTTTTCTAACATTTACCTATTGGTGCTATTTTCTGTTTCTTTTTTTTTTTTTTTTCTAATGGTACTGGGGGTTGAACCCAGGGTCTCATGCTTGCATGCTTTGCAAGTGCTGTACCCCCCAGCCCACTTTTTTTTTCTTTTTGAGACAGGTCTCACTAAATTATGCAGATTGCCTCTGATCTCAAACTTGCTATCCTCCTGCCTCCACTGACAGAGCCACTGGGATTACAAACCGTGCACCCCCAAGCCCAAGGCTATTATCTGTTTCTTATCGCACATGAAAAGAAGAGTCTTGGGTAAAGAATGAAGAGATTTAATTTCTAGCTCTGACTCTTCCAATTTGTTGTTCATTGATACATAGGTATGTTCTATGGGTGGCTAATTTTTTCCCACCCTGTCTAAATGTCCTTACCTGTTAAAGACAGATATTTTATGACATGCTTACCTCCTTGGACTGTTTTAAAATTAACACAAGATAATGTAGGTGAAAACACTTTGAAATGTCTAAAATTAGATACAAATGTGAGAAGTTTTAAAATATGTATAATTTATCAAATGAAGCTATTCTACTTTATGCTTTTTATACTCTTCTGCTGCAATACTCTTTGTATCAAAGTACACTGATGCAATTTCATGTACCTGAATAAACAGAAAGAAAAAATAATTCAAGCACGCGTAACTGACAATTTTTGTGGGATTTTCCTGGTCCATCTCTGAAACAGATTTTGCTGGGAGTTATCCATTAGATCAAAAGCTCTAGGGTGCGTGTTGCCAATTTTCCCTAAAAGAAAACAAAAGAAGGCATAGACACATTGGCCTCAAATATCAGAAAACATTTTCTTCCATGAGGTAGTTCAATGAGCTGAACTAGGATATTTTTATCTATAATTTCTCACCTTAATCTCAACTGAGGCTATAGCATAGTCCAATAAACAGAATCAGTGACTATTAAGTAAAATACTCAGAGAAGAATATGTCCAATTTTATCCTTCAATGGAACATGAATCTACTCATATGTAAAATGAACATATATACACATTATATTTACAAGCTCACAAAAGCATGAACTTAATGTATATTTGGTTTCACATTATCATAAATATGTGGTATTTACCTCTATAAGCCTCAGTTTCCTCATTCATTCAAAATAAGTGCATTCATTGTGGATCTACTGTGTGCCAGGCACTACCCTAAGAGCTAGAAATTTCAGAATAAATTTTTATCTTATAAAGTCCTAAGATATATGGACATTGCATTCTTGAAGTGGAAAACAGGAAATTAATTAATGGAAAAGGTAATTTTAGATAGTACGTAGGCCATGAAGAAAAACTCAAAGGTTGTGATCAATAGTGGTAAAATAGAGGGATTAATTAAGATTAGGTAGCCATCTAGGAAGGCCTCTCTTAGGAAGTGACATTTGATTTGAGATGTGCTTGAAAAAAACAGAGCTGACCAAGGGAAGATCTGAAGGCAGATTCCATGAGGAGTGAATAACAAAAGCAAACAAACAAAAAAAGCAAAAACCTGGAGGCAGGGATAAATTTAGCATGTTTATGTTTGAAGACAGAAGGCTAATAGGCACAGTATGACAGCATAGTATAGTAGATAAGAACGGTGGCGAGGGGAAAGGCCATGGAAGGCCTTGGGAGTCATTTTAAGTAGAAAAATAAGCCAGTAAAATTGCTATAAGGACATAAGTGGCATTCAATTAATCAGTATTTATTTAGCACCAATATGCCAGCTATTGATCTAGGCTAAGAACATTGTAACTGCAGATAAAAACCCTTTGTCCTTGACCTAGGAGCTCTCCCTCCAACTGCTGTTGCACTTACAGCAGGAATCCACAAAGTGATGGTAGTGGTTTTCCCTAGGGTAACAATAGGGGCAACAATTTTATTTAATCATAGTTTCCTGGAAACATTACATCTAACATTACGCTACAAATGTCAAAAAATAATCAATAAATTACATAGCATTAGTATTACATAGCAGCAGAGAGATAATTCCAAAACTCACTATTGTAAGTATAAGAAACTACCAGTCATTGCTTGAAGATTAAAAGAATAGCTTGTTGTTGTTACTATTGTGTCAGGTCTAACTCTCAGAGACCCTATACACAACAGAATGAAACATTACCTGATACTGTCCATGCCTGGAACTACCGTCAGTGCTTCTCTGCTATTCGTAGGATTTTCAATGGCTGATTGTTTGAGGAGTGGGCTGCCAGGTCCTTCTCCCAAGCCTATAGAACCCAGTATGCCCAGGTGGTCTCCCATCCAAGTACCAACAAGGCCTGATCCTGCTTAACTTCTGAGATCTGATGGGATCGGATGCCACAGTGGTATGAATATTTATGAACTGCAACTATATGGCCAAAATAAGGATAGAAACTGACCACAGAGAGTCTTTACACTTAAACAGGGATCTCTGAGCACCATTTATTTTCCTCTAAATTAGGGAAAAAACAAGAAGGAATGAAAGGGGTTATAAAGACTGGAGTGCTATGATTAATAGTGACATTCCAAAGTCTGATCTTGCCTACAGCTGTAGCACTGTGGTGTCCCATCCCGTCAGCTCTCAGAAGCTAAGCAGGGTTGGGCCTGGTTAGCACTTGGATGGGACACCGCCTGGAAACATCAGGTGCTATAGGCTTGAGAAAAGTACCCGGCAACCCACTCCCAAAATACAATCAGCCATTGAAAACCCTATGAGTAGCAGAGAAGCACTAACAATACTGTTTCGCCTGTTGTACATAGGGTCGCTATGAGTTGGACACTGACTTGACAGCACCTAACAACTATAATAACAAAGTCTGATCTGTGTATTTATTTCAGACACTGAAGAAATTACATAATCAATTCCAAGTTGTTGTTTAAGAAAATATAATACTAGTTGGGATTATTTTTGGATTGACAAACACATAGATACATACATGCATACAAACGTACACATTCAACATTTATTTTGCTCAACCATTTCAAGTAAGTTGTAGATACCACCACCATCTTCAAACATTTCAGCAAAAATATCCTAGGACTCCAAATGTGCTTCCATACAACCACAAAACTATTACCAAACAAACCAAAAAGCACCATACCTTAATGTATGTTATTGTGCTTAGGTGCCCTTGAGTCATGTTCAACTCATACCAACCCTCATAGGATTTTCAATGGCTGATTGTTTTGAGAGTGAACTGCCACATCCTTCCTCTGTTTTTGTGATGCTGGGGATCGAACCTGGGTCCTCAGAAAGTTCAGAGAAACTCTACCAACTGAGCTAAACACCAACCCCATACCAATGTATAGACCATATGAAATTTCCTCCTTCTACCCTAAAAGTGGGGAGAAGGACGTGGCAACTCACTCCCAAGGCAATCCCGAAACAATCTGCCATTGAAAACCCTATGAGAGTCGCTATGAGTCAGACACGACTCAACGGCACTTAACAACAATAACAACAACCCTAAAAGTGATTTTACAGCAGTTTATTTTTTAACTCAAAATTCATTTAAAGGCTGGGCACAATAGCACATGTCTATAATCCCAGTGACTCAGGAGGCAGAAGCAAGAGGATCACAAGTTTGAGGCCAGAGACAGCCTGCATAACATAGCGAGACATTGTCTCAAAATAAGCCAAAATAGGCAAGTGGTTTGGGTGCAGCTCAGTGTAAAGCACTTGCAAAGTATATGCAATGCCTGAGTTCAGCTCCCAAGTACTGCCACCAAAAAAAAAAAAAAAAAAAAAAAAATTCAGTTAAAATTCCTCACAGTATTTGGTGGTTATATTTTTCCAGTTTAGGCTTATATGGTTTTCAAATATATTATTATATTGAAAATTACAAAATGCTTATTTTTAAATATATCATCCCTTCTACATTTGCTATTTTAAAAATTATATTTGTTTTAAGGTATGTTGTTGTTGTTAGGTGCTTTTGGAAATAGCAAAATATTTGCTGAATGTCCAGAAAATCTAAAGAAATGAATATGACTGATTTTTCTATTAAACAAGGAAGATTCTTATGCTGAGAATTTGTTCATTTTTTCTACAAAGTATACCTTTCCACTTCAGTTAGCAAAAATCCAATTTTCTTTTATGGGGGGCTGTGCCATCTTGTTGATGTCAACTGAGGAGAATTTCCCTTTCCTCAACTTAAGGATAAAAACATCACCCATGGAAAACCATAGAATTCCATTCCTTCCTCTAGTGCCAGACCAGGGAAGCAAACACAGCCCAAGTCAGACAAATCAGTGTCAATTCTAGGATTTTTTTGGAATTATTGGAAAAGAGATGTTCTTTCTCTGGCACTATTACACGTAGGATAATTAAGTCTGCAACTTTATAATTACTGCATGAAAACAGATGGAAAAGAAACAAAGGGAAGCAGTGGCAAGAAAAGAGATGCCCAAAGTCAAGTTCTACTGTTAGGGTCAACAAACAAGCCCTAGGACCCAACCACTCCTGGACCCGGTCTGCTTCCAAGTCTTCAGCCAAGTTAACTGGTAAGTTCTCTTTACAACAAAAATCACACTGAGTTGGGATTCAGTCTTTGGCAGTGAAATCATTCTGGCTAATAATACACTTCTTAATCTTTATAAGGTTTAGACTAAATTAGGCTTTGATCCAGGCCCCTCAGTTCATAGATCAAAAAATTAAGGTCCAGAGAAATGCTGAAAATTGGGGAACTGCACAGCAAGTTAGTTGCAGAGCTATATCTAAAAATTAGATACCAAGACTATATGTTCAATGCTCTGTTTTACCCCTGGTAATTTGTCTTCAAGGTGTATTTCGTATGTGAATCACCAAAGCTATCCACTGACTAATTAGGTGACTGTTTGTGTAAGCAAATCAAAGAAACTAAGTAGCACATTTTTTCTGCTGAAAATAATGGATCCAATATTTTCTTTGAGCCTAAGAAAACCTATGAAGCCTTTAATATCTTAGAGATAACCAAGTTCAAAATCCTCCAAGGAAAGTATAAACTTTACAACAATGCCATTTATGCCATTGGACTTCCTTGGAGACCAATCACCTGACAATAAGTTTACTATTCTTCTATTTTCAATGATTGCTGTCAGCAAACATACTCTATCCTACAGGGAACTGTAAATTAGTGAAATATGTTATTAGCATTTTATAATGTAACAGATCCAGATATTTGCAGTTTTAAGAAAAAGAAAACTTGAAGTGCATTTAAGAGTTCAATGTGATATTACTCAAAAAACATGTGGTTATTACAATTTTAATTACCCAATATGTTGTATATCTCCTTTTTAACCTAATTCAATCATTTGAAAGAGATTTTGTGCATCCTAAAGTCATTTTCCTTTGTTAATTTCCCTAAGAACATTGCAAAAAAACAAAAAAACAAAAAAAAAACCCATAATATCCTGAATATACTCTAGCAATCTGGAAATCCAGTATTTATGTCAGACTCAAGAAATAACGCCACTGCTTTCTGGCTGCACTAGGGAGCAATATGAAAACAGCCATTTATTTTATTTTGTCATTTTCCTGAGCACACTACCCACAGGGTACTTAAATAGTTGATTTTCTCTTTTGCCATCTCTCTAGGTTAACAACAAAAATATATTCAGCTACCAAGAAACTAAATAGGTTATTTATGTTTCCCTTGTCAAATCCATATTTTCTGAATATCCCCTGAGCCAAATTTGAGGAGGAGGTAAATGTAGGGTGGGGGATGTTTCATACATATTTAATTTGTAATTCTAAAGAGGTACAGATCTGTTTTTCTTTTTTTCCTGCTAGTTCTGCTGGGCCCCTATAATGTCAACAATAATGGCCTCCTTGTCCTTTGATGCTTTCTGTGGAATCCCACAGAGTCAAATGGCCAAACTGAATGACTTTAATTTTCCAGGAGGAGATTGTGGCATTTTGGTTCATCCATATAATAAAAAGTCTCCACTTTCTGTCCATTCTATCCACTGTTCCCCATCCCCAAATTACACTGAAAGTGTAGTGGCTAGATGAATGACCATTTCCTGAACAAAATCCACCTCCCCTTTATCTCAAATTTTATTGACCAACCGGTAGGGTTTTATTCTTCCCCCCACGGTTTATGAAAGCTGACCATCAAGAACTTCTTTATATCTAGCAGAAAAGTAATATTAGAATACCTTGAGGATAATGAATTCAACTTATTTTTCATTATATAAGTACTCAATCAGCAATAGCATGTCAATTATTTTTTTCTTCCTCACTTTCAATAAGCCAACTACTCTACTTTTTGTAATGCTATTTTCTTTGTCTTATTTCTAGTCTCAGTTTGACAACCTAGACTTCAGTAGCTACAGGGAAAGGGAAGCTGGTAGCTGTTAAATTCTTTCTGATGAATAGCATTTCAATCAGATGCTACATGCATTAAAGAGTATAGGAACTCTGACAACGCCCACTCTCCCAAACCAAAAAATTCCTTCAGCTACTCACAATTAAAAAGGTAGATTCCACTGATAGTTATGGATAGGGGCAGACACAGCACGCTGATCACACTCCCACAGAACTGAAAATGTCTTAAGTAAAATATTTTTAAAGTATTTTTTGAAGTACTGGGATGTAAAACCCAGAGCCTTGTGCATACTTTGGAAGTGTCCTGCCACTGAGCTGCACCCCCAGCCTAATTTTATTTTTTAATCTTCAGACAGAGTCTTGCTAAGTTACACAGGCTGCCACTGGCCTCCAACTTGGGATCCTCCTGCCTCTGCCTCCTCTGTTGCTGGGATTACAAGTAAACCATCTTTTCAAGTACACCATTTGGTTGCCAAGAATAAAAACATTCCTCTGAAGCCAAAACCTTAGTTAAAACATAGCCTGAGAGGTAAAAAGAGCATTGAAGGTAGTTTTTGCCTTACAGTCTTCACCAATTTGTTAATTTTGAGATTTTATGTTCAATGGGTAGTTTAGAGAATGGCAGTGGAAAGAAATGTGGCCTAGGAACTTGTCAAAGTGCAGAGTCTAACAGAAGACTTTCACATTTAACCGGTACCCAAAAATACTCCTCAGTGTAAAGAGGACCAGAAATAAACCTATATTCCCACAAAAAGAAAGTATGAAAAACTGCCTGTCTAAAATCTTGGCAGTGGGCCAGAAAATTAAATCTCTTCTGAAGATGCATGATCACAGCTGACCCTCATGATGGTAATTGCTTAATACTCTGGGGAGCCTGTCAAAGCAATCGAAAATGCATTCTGGTGCACCAACTTTTGACTCAAATGTTGAGCAAGTCCCCAAATGTTGAGTGATAATCTTGCCAGGATTATAAATATAGTCAATAGTCACAAAAGTTGTAAGAAAATGAGGTTTCATGAGCAAAACCCAGTAGAAACCATGCCACTGAAAATGAAACTGTAAGGGCTGGGGATATAGCTCAGTAGCTCAATGGTAGAGTGCTTGTCTAGTAGTTGTGAGGTCCGAGGTTTGATTTCCAGCACTAAGAAAAAAAAAGTTATACTTAATTTATTCCCTATCTGAAAGTGAGAACAAACAATAAGAATACATAAAATTACCAAAACAGTTTTGAAAAAAACAAAATACCTCAAAATAGAATAAAAATATATTTGAAATTAAGTCAATGAGAATATTAGGCAGGAGATTGAAGAAAAATAAAGAGTGTTAGAAAGCTGGAAGACTAAGTTAAAGAAATTATCTAGCACCCAACCTAGGGAAACAAGAAGGGTAGAAAATATGAAAGAGATTAAGAGATGCAGAGGATAGAGTAAAAAAATATGTAACCAACATCTATTCAAACATTTTAGAATGAGATGAGATGGCTAAGTTTCTTGAGCTTTTTTTAAAAGCCAGAATTTATACTTAACTATAATAAAGAAGAGTAAAATTTAAAACCACTCACATCTAAGCTATAATGCAATGAAGTTTCAAAACAACCAAAATAGAAGATTTTTATCACGCAGACTACATTCTCATGGTAAAATTAAGTTAGAAATCAATAAAGATATAACAAAAATTATGATATACATATCTGGAAATTAAGACAAATACTTGTAAAAACACACAAGTTTAAGAAGATATGGTAGAAATTTGAAAATATCTTAATGGAATGAAATACACAAATATTACTTATGGAGGACATAGTTCAAATAGATTTTAGATTTGACAATCTTAGTGATTACACACTTCAAATATTATAACACTAAACAGATTAAGTGAAGGAATGAATTCAATTTTTTAAAGAACCCACAATAAGTAAAATCATTCAGTCTTTGTCTTTCTGGGATGGCTTATGTCACTTAGCATAATGCACTCTAGATTCATCCATATTGCCTTAAATGACAGAATTGTTTTTTTTTTCTTTTTAAGGCTTAATAGTATTCCATTATAGAATGAAGGACTAAAAAGCAAAAATTAACAAAATAGGAAAGCCTACAATAGAGGATCACCAAAACCAAAGACTAATAAATCTGATGACTATCTGGTAAGATTCACCATGAAAAATATATAGATATATATAGGTATAAAATATACCCCCCCTTTTTTACCCAAATCTGCTTTTCATCCACAAATATTCCATAATTTGAAGATAAGTACAGTATGCTGTTTGCAATATGACCCACCACCATCTGTTACACCCAGGACTGGATTTAGACTGTGTTACAATCAAGTGGAATCACTTACAGTCTGAAAATTCCAAGGTATCCTTTGCTTCTGGTCTTGGAGCTGTTGTTTCTGTCTGGAGCCTCCTATCCCTTTTCTTCCCCTCCTTCCTCTTTCCGGGTCTTGCTCATCAGTCATGATGTAACTCAAGTGTTGCCTACTTCTGGAGGCCTGTGTAATTTCCCCCACCTGACACTCTTCTTAAGTAAAGTCTCTCCAGTTGTGTCTGTTACTAGATGAGTCCATGCTGCTCTGAGAGCATTCATCATATGCATCATAGCTCTCTATTTCTTAGCCACCTCACCAAGCCAACTGAGAGCTTCTGAGACAGTGACTTGGACCTTCGTCTTCTGATTCTATGCTATTATTCAAGTACTAGTATGCTGTTTAAAATGTGATAGTTCATATCAAGGTGTTCATTAATTGATTAATGAAAGACTGATCTTTTTATTGATATTTAGATATTAGTCTCAATGCTATTCATTTAGTTCATCTACATAATAGTATTTATTAACAAGCAACTTTTTGACTTACCCATAACTTTTTCAGGAGGAAATATTATTTGCACACTAGAAGTGAACGTCTTATTTGATTAGTGATGTCATTGTAACCTTAAAATTTGGCATTTTACCAGTGTAGTTAGAGTGAATTAGTTTTATTGACCTAACTCCTAAGAGCCAGAACCCTAGTAAATTGACCAAAAAATACCACCTGTGAAGGATTTGTGCAGCCAGACAGATAATCTTTCTTTACTCAAATGTCTGCATGTGGATTCTCGTCTCTCCCAGAAAGGTCTCTATAACTTCGTTCAAACTAAACAGAAAAGAGCATAAGAAACACAATTTCTGTTCTAAATTGCAGATTCTTGGGGTATATGTTTTGGTTTTGGTTTTGGTTTGGGGAGAGCTTTTAAAACATTTTTTTAGTAATTTTTAATGCACAACTTAATGGGTCTCATTATGACATATCCATACCTGCATTTCATTGTACATTGCTCATATTGTCAATTGTAATGTCCTCTGACACTGTCATAGGATGAGAAAATACTTCTCTAATCATAGCAAATCATCCTGCTTCCATATGTAATGGAGGCTTGAGTGAGATATTGTGAATGTCTATAACCTATCAAGGAAAGGAGTCCTTGGATCTCTTTTTAGTAACTGTCCAATTGCTTCTCACATGATGAGCCTGAAAGCTCCTTGACTCCACCCACAACACATGCCTTAGACTTGAGGCAACTGTAGTTTAGACCACATACCACAAAGGTACCCTTTAAACTGGACAGAAATAGTGAGAGAATCAGAACAACCCCTGCCTCCCAAGGTGCATGACTGTTGCATGTTATGTTTTATTACATCTTTAAAGCTGAAGAGGAAACTCTTAATACTTTTTGTTGACATGTTTCAGCTTTCCTTGCAATAAGTGCTCAAGTTTGTGGTTACAATTTATTTCTTTTTTTCTATTTGCCATGAACTGAAATAAGGATTCCTTTCCAAAACAGAAAAAAGAAGAGAAAAAGAAAAGCTTACTCCAGGTTGCTATGATTAAGGCACTCCCCAAGAAACCCAGAGGCATACAAAAGACATAATCCCTGATCTCCCCACTACGTGGAGAGATAGAATAAAGATATATGTAGAGAGTACTAGTTTCAATTTATAGTCAGGAATGCAAAAAATGTAACACTTTATTATTTCATAATTAAAACTACCTCTATTCTGAGCTTCCATTCCACAGAGCAAAGGAAATCAAATCTGAGTTAATTCAGGGAAATCTCACTCACTCTACAGGAAGTCAGATATGAGTCTATATAGTTCCTCCACTTTCCCAGGCAGGGGGAGGTCTCTCGGGGTATGGCTTCCCTGAGCTGGCCATCAATCGACTCAGGTCACTTTGGCATCATCTCTTGCTTCCAACTGCAGCCCTTTCTAGGTGTGACTTGGCAGCTTTCACACAAATATCCCTGTCCATTGATATATTAGCAGGTGTAATTTTCTTTTGCAGTAACTGTTGGCTTGTGAAACTCTTTGAAACTAAACCTCAAGATATTCATTCCCTTGGCAGGGGCGAGTTCTAAAGAGGTTTGAGGGATCACAGGTCATTTTGGAAACCTAAAACGCTACAGTGGGCATCAGGAAGGGAAAAAAAATCACTTCTGGGTGAGTAGGGCAGGGAAGGTTTTATGGAGGAGATGGGCCTTGTGATGAACACTGAAGAAGGGAAAGATCAAAAGCACTGAAGGTTGAAAGGATCTGAGAATTCTATGAACTTAGGCATAACCCAAATATTTACATTCTGCTTGATGTAGGCCATGTTAGGGTTCAGAGATATATTTCAGTGTCAGGTAGAATAGATCTAGTAAGCTCCAACACCTGTTAGCTCTGCTTCTTAGAGAAGTTTCACAGCCTTTTTGAGCATGCATTCCATGGAGAAACTGGGCAAAAATTTCTACTTCACTTTGTGTGAGAATTCTGTGCAAATACTTGGCACTTTGCCTTGTTCATAATAGGCTTTCACTAGACTCCCTCCCTTTCACTGCTAAGGCAAGAGCATGCTACAGTCTTCCAATAATTGAAGTACATGACTATCTTTCTTGCTCTATTACAAGCTTCTACTACTTGTAACTACTACTAGCCAACTACTTTATCATATTAATTTCACATTGTATTATACATCTTATGTAATAAAAACTCAATAAACTTAGGTGAATTTTGTGAAATTCCATATTTACAACTTCCGTTCAAGGAAAACATATCCAGGAACTGCTTTTGGACAACCTAGAGTTGGCTTCTACCCTACTGGTGAATACGTAAGAAACTCTTGTGAGCCCTGAGCTCAGAGTTCACCCTAATGGGAAACATCTAAGAAGCCCTTGAGTGACCAGAGACCAATTTCAGAATCAAGTTCACTCCACGAACACTACAGGGTTGTAGACCTGCTAGCACATACATCCAGGTTCTTGATCCACCACTGTGGTCTATGTCTACCTCCTGGAGAACTCCAAACCTTTCTTGCCTTCCTATCTGATGGAAGATGAGAATATTCTTAATTGACTTGGATCTTATTTGAATGAGATTATCAGTTTCCACATTTATATCCTTATATCCAGGCAGATAATGACCACATCCTTGTTTCCTCAGCAGCCTCTAGACTTAGCACAACACTTGACATATAGCAGTTGTTCTGAAAATATTGAAGAAAAATAGCTGATTCTACCATGTGTAAAGCTTACCACTTATGGACCTTTACCTTTGCATATCTCAAACCTGCATATCTCAAACCAGATGCAAAATTCTGACTCCGGCCTTTGTTCATGTATGTCTGCAAAGCTCAGGCTCCCCTTCGGCTCTGATCACCCCTGTGGCCTCCAGCCTGTACTTTCCTCTCACCCCATCTCTTATTTCACAGCCACTTAGAGTTCCATCATGCCTCCAGGTAGGCTATCTTATTTTGCTGTACAGGAAAACTCCATTATCTTTAGCTTTAAAGAAGGAGGAAGAGGTGAAGAAGATGGAAAAAGAATAGGTGTTGCAATTGGAGAGCAAAGCAAAGAAAATTTGGAAATTTTATTTTTCTAAGTATGTACAAGGTACACTTCCTAGGTACAAGAAGCCTCACCTGCTGCCTCTGTGTCTTCGGGCAAAGTGTTTTTACCACCCAAGACTGTTGCAGAACTCTTGCCGTCCACTAACATAAAGGGGCCTGAGATCTCTTCAAGCTTCTGTTCTGCACTGTCTAATTGCACCAAGGGCTGCAAGTAGTGGCATGCACAGGGGGTGTTTCCACACCAGGGAAAGGAAAACATTAAAACAAAAATGCAATTTAGGCTGCTTATGATTTCTCATATTCTCCTGATGCCTAGTAATTATCAGGAGAGCCATGTGTGTGGAGAAGCTGTCTCTAGCAGCCTGGCTTTCTCCTGGTTCTCCGCCCTGAGTGAGGCACAGTGTGGTATCTCAGATCTGACACACATCCAGGTCAAAGATAAGCCAAAGGTCCCATGCAGTCTCCATGTCAGTGTTCTCTTGCCAACACAGGCAGGAAGCTGTTGCAGGGAAAATTCACATTTAAATCCAGTAGGTTCTTTGTGCTGTAATAATGGGGGAAAAAGACCAAAAGTTGAGGGAAACAAAGGCAGAAAAGTGTTTCAAGCTGGAAGGTTACTTATTTACCTTTTCCTTTCTTCAGTTTCTGCCCTGCTTAGTGGTTTTCCCCATTCATTACTAAGAGGTGATCACTTTCTGTGCACCAAGGAGGAGGGCTTGGGATACACAGCTTTTCTCAGAGAAAGACTTGTTTTAGAGAAGGTGGCATGCTAAGAGGAAAAAGATAAACTTTAGAGGCATCAGAAAAGCCTTCCAGCAACAGAAGGACTTTCTCCTCCCTGCTTAATAGTAGAAACTATTTTATTCCACAGTGGGAATTTCCCTGAAGTGAAAATTTGTGGAAGAAACATGTTGTTGTTGTTGGGTGTCGCTGAGTTGGTATCCGACTCATAGCAACCCTCATAGGATTTTCAATGGCTGATTGTTTCAGGATTGCCTTCGGAGTGGATTGCCAGGTCCTTCTCCCATTTTTTGTGGTGCTAGGAATTGAACTCAGGACCTCAGAGACTGCAGCGCAGTGCTCTACCCACTGAGCTAAATCCCAGCCCAGAAGAAACAGACAATATGATAAATTCCTACTCTCTAAATAAGCAGGTGCTGACAGGGCTTCTTTCAGAATAGATGTAAAAGAGAATGAAAGTTATTAACTACGAGGATAAGGGGATGAAGTAAAAGAATACATTTTCCATAGCAGCCTTCCTAAATAAACCAAGTCACTGTGTCAGTGAACCCTTGTGCTTTTTCCAGGACCTGATTTAGGACACTATCTTTCTGGTTCCACAAACCACATGATTAAAAAAAAATTAAGCTATGATTTTTATTAAAAAGTGTAATTTTCCATTTGAAAAAGAAAAGTAAAAGGGAAGAGTTTGTGTGTGTGTGTGTGTGTGTGTGTGTGTCCTATAATTACCATCCTTTTTCCACAGCTCTAATGGCTAGAGCAAGAAGAAATAAATTGCAGTCGCAGGAAGAATTTTAGAATGATTTACTAAGAAGCATTGCCAAACAGAATCATTGTACATTCTGATAGAGTAAGAAAATTTCTGGAATTTTCTTCAATAGAAAATGTTAAGAGGACAATGCCTTCTCAGTTGATGAGCTCCTTTATGGGAGAAACTGAATACAGGCAGCAAGTGAAATCAAATTACTTAAGATTTATTTTCTGGCTTTCTATTTTGAAAATCTCCACTTCTATGCTTTTAGTATTTAAGAAAAAGAAATCAAAATTCTTTTCATTGTTCAGATTTTATCATTTTCATGACTTTTTACACACTGTACTTTTTTATTATGAAGATTTAATTGCTTACTATAGAGCCAGTTGTATTAAGATTTCAATATGTAAAAGAGAGAGATTCTGAGGCTGCATGCCTAAATAGCTTAATTTTAGAACTTTCCAAATGGTCCAGAAATTTGTACTTCATTAGTAATCCAAGTGATTCTGATGCAAGCAGTCAGTAGGATGCACTTGAAGGACTGACATTGGCCTCACTGATTTCTCTCAGCTGCTTGAAAACTTCCAGAGTAATGTTGTTGTTAGGTGCTATCAAGTTGGGTCCGACTCATAAGGACCCTATATACAACAGGATGAAACACTCCCCAACACTGTGCCATGCCTGGCACTATGTCAGTGGTTCTATACTTTTCATAGGGTTTTCAATGACTGATTATTGCAGGATTGCTTTGGGAGTGGACTGCCAAATCCTTCTCCCATTTTTGCAGTCCTGGAGATTGAACCCAGGGCCTCAGAGACCACAAAGCAGCACTCTGCCAACTGGGCTAAACCCCATACCCTACAGAGGAATAGCTAGAGCTATATCCTAATTAACACTGAAGATTCAAGAAGCAAATGCCCAAGATCTCATCTTCAGATCTTCTAAATAAAAATCTCCAAAGGTAGGCAGGAGGTTGGTCATTGCACCTGTGCCATCTGTGTGTGCAGTTGATACTTACCAAAGTTTGGTTCCTACTCTCCCATAGAGACTGGGAGATGGGGCTCCTATCCATCCCAATGATGTTACATGTAAAGAGACAGCCTGGGCTTTCCGAGAAAGACATTCCTGGGTTGTGGAGGGCAAAATTTATAATTGCAAGTTTTCTTATGTAAATGATCCAATAAAAAGAGGTCAGAGATCTAAAGTCAAGGTATAATCTGTATAAACAGTGGTCAAGATAAGAGGAATGCAGAAGGTCATTGCCACTTGTGCCTTTCTTGTCTTTGTCCCTTGCCCCTCTCTACTCTGACGAGAGCCTAACTCTCCCACCTGATAGTTGCACTTCAGTTCCTTTCCTCTCCACTTTTAAGTCCCAAGCTTTAGCATGGTGGCTTGGAGCTTCCCATGTCCCATTAATTCTCCTTAGCAGAGAAAATCTCCAAAAGTGGAATTTGCCTACTCAAGAGTGACAATGAAGAATCACTGTTAATGATGAGTGCTTTACCAGCAGATCTTTAACCTCCATATAGTTGAGTAAATTAAGCTTGGAGTTTCTAATGAAGAAAATTTGAAAGCTAATGTATTATATGCTGCCTAAAACTGCTGATTCTGTAACAACATCAGGCGATTATTCTCTGCCAGCGTTAGTCAGTGTCTGCGGTAAAATACAGACTAGACTCTTCATACAATTATCATCATGTCTAGCATAAGTGGAGGAGATTTTAATGATGACAGATATAACCTTTCTTACAGCTCCTTCAAAAAAGACAAAAAAATTAGATTAATACAAAATAACATTTAAGCAGTTATATAACAGCCCTGGTAGGGTGGCTGGACAGGCAGCTGGTTCAAATGCCAAAAGACTGCCAGCTGAAGGAACAAGAAAAAATAGAATGATTATAAGCCGTCTAGGAAACCTTGACTTTCAAAGAAGACTTCAATGAGCCGAGGAAAGTCCAATTTCTTTAAATATCTTTGTGCTTTTTACTCCTCTCACTGGAGATTTCTTTCTTGCAGAAAGGCAATAAAATGATTATAATTTGAGATTGAGATGAATTATCAATTCATCAGAGTGTATGTTTAATGTGATATACTTACACTAATGGTATGTGCTTTCTAATTAGAGAGCTATTCTCAAGGCAGGAAAAAATTCATTTTCTCAATAAAAATATTTTATACCCAAGATATGGTACCTTAAAAAAATTTAATGAGCTCTGAGGCTGACATTACAGCAATTAAAATATGAATGAAAAAATAAGACTGTCTTGTTGAACAATCTGGAAGATTGGAGATATTTCCCTTATCATATGGAACATAGGTCACATTTTATATTATTTGCAAGAATCTGCCATTTACCTCAAGGGAAAAGAAAGCTAATTTTCATAACATGACAATGGGCCTCTCTAGCTCTGGCTGATATACAAATATTGAATTCACTTAGGAAGTGAACATTTCTTGCAGTGGGTTAATAGGGGTTTTGCAGAAGGCTGGTGAATTATGAGGAGGCAATTTTACAATTTATAGCACAAGTGATTAAGCCTATTTAATGATTAGTGGAGTAGAATTGACCTTTTCTAAAAACCGAGCAATAGGATTCTATAGTCAGTAATCTTTTCTCAGTGGATGGCTTCACCTAAGCTTTAGAGAAATGAGGTGCATATAGAGACTTCTCCACATATCAATCCAATAAACACATCTTCCATACTCTGTGTACATAGCACCTAATTAGACATAGGTACACATAGGTGGTTACTAGAGTGAAGAAATTGGATTCAGTCCCAAAATGAAGCACTTTATTATCCCCAACTATACAACTTGCTTCTCACTTAGCTTCTACCATCCCAGTAAATGTCACATTCATCTACATGGTCATTCTCACTGAAGATACAGAGTTACCTTAACCCACAATTGTCCTTAATCCTCCCTTTTTCTCAGACTTCCATATCTAATCTATCAGGAAAGTATATTGACAGTACCCTAGAAATGTATGCTAATCTGTCAGGTTTCCACTAGTTCCACCATCACCAGCCCAACCTAAGCCACCACCATTGCTAATTCAAACTAAAATAATTTCTTTACAGATCCCCTCATTCTCATTCTTGTTGCTTCCCTTCTTATCTGTTCCTTACTCAGTACTCACAATGATTTAAAGGTGTAAATCAGACTGTGCCACTACCCTGCTTAATAATTCTAAAATTCTAATTTATCCTTTGCATTTAGAATAAAATCTTATCAGGTCTGCATTATCTTGAGTGATCTGACCCTACCCACTTCTCCAATCTTTTACTATAGCTCAATTTGCCCCATTGAAAGGTATTGACCTTTCAATTTCTGAAATATGCTAAGTATCTTTTCCTCTCATAATTTCAACCTAGATAATCTGCTAGCATAATTCACCATGAGATGCCCTTTCCCATCATTCAAGTCTTTTAGAGCAAATGTTTCCTTCATAAGTAACTATCTCCCAATCACCTTATCTTCTTAATACATACTTCAAGACACATTCCATTACTGAGAGATTTTTCCCCATCAGAATATAAATCACTACCCATAATAATCTTGTTTATTGGATTACTTTTGTTTTACTTTTGTCCTCCACTAAATTATAAGATTCCTAAGAACAAGGTCTTAATCTATCTTGTTCACAAATATTCCAAGTGCCTAAAATATTTCATGGCATATAGTAGGCATTCAGTAAGTATATAATACATTGGACTTAGATTATAAAATAATATAAAACTATACAATAAAAGAATCAATGTCTTTTACCTACACCATCCCCTTGTTTGATACCTCATATGAATTTAGTACTGACTAAATTGATGAATTTGACCTGATACAAAATAGGAAGCCAAAAAGAATTATTGAGAAGCAAAATGTCAGGTTAAGGTCAATCTGACAGCCTAAATCTCCAAAAATGAGATGCTAAGAGACAACAGAGAAGTTAAGAAACTTAGTCTTGTATGTTTTCATTTAGGAGAAAACAGAATAAATGGCATGCATAGCAAAGATAATATACTGAGGGTTCCTGTATATCTGTTTATTCCCATGTGCTAATGTACTTGTAATATGATTGCTGGGTCAACATGCACATGAATTGTGAGTTCTGATAGATATGACCAAATTGCCCTAAAAAAAGGAGGACTTTTGAAAAGTTTATAGACTATTTCTGGAAGGACATGTTAAATACAAAGTATGATCAAAAAACAGAGTGAATGTTTAATTTTTTTTAAAGTTACAGTAAATGACACCTTGCCACTAATGCACCTCAAAATATTCCTCACAGCTTCAAGCACACTTATACCAGTGTTTTTGCTATTTTCTGAAGTAGTTCTGGAAGTCCTCTTTTGTGTGTGCTTTTAGTGGCTCTATCATGGCTGCCTTGGTGTCCTGAATTGATTCAAAACATGTATGTTCCATGTGCCTTTTGACTTTGGGGAAAAGCCAAAAGTTGCAGGGTGCCAGATCCAGTGAATAAAGTGAATGAGGACACACTAGACTATTTTAGCCTGCAGCTGTAGCCCTGTGGCATCTGATCCCATCAGATCTCGGAAGCTAAGCAGGGTCGGGCCTGGTTAGTACCTGGATGGGAGACCACCTGGAAACACCAGAAGCTGTAGGCTTGGGAGAAGGACCTGGAAACCCCCTCCCAAAAAGTCAATCTGCCATTGAAAACCCTATGAACAGCAGAGAAGCACTGACAATAGTGTTTCCCCTGTTGTACAGAGGGTCACTATGAGTCAGATACAGGCTCTACAGCACCTAACAACAACAAGACTATTTTAACAGAAATTGCTGTATCAGAAGCAATGCATGACATGGGGCATTATCATGATGGAAAAGGAAACTAAAGACATGAAAAAGGACTTCCAGAATTGCTTACGTGGCAAGAATGATGGGATAAGTGTTTTGAAGCCAGGGGAAATATTTTCACAGGGATTAATGGCAATATGTCCTTTACTATAATAATTTTTTTTAATTTAAACATTCACTGTATTTTTGGATCACACTTTATATATCAAAATCATTAACATATGAGGTATCAAACAAGGGTATGGTGTAGGCAAAAGACATTGATTCTTTCATTGTATAGTTTTATATTATTTTATAATCTAAGTCCAATGTATTATATTTTCTATAAAAATATTTTTTAACTGCACTGACTTTTCTGAAGTCACCCATACATATAACCATGTGGAATGTTCTCCTGTGCTTCTTTAGAAGGCCTCCCTCAGCAAGTCTAGTTTGCAAGACTTGTCAAAAAGTCCTTTCTTTGGGCTGGTTGCTGGCCCCTGTGTCATGGTATGAATGTTTATATCCCCACAAAATGTATGTGTTGAAGCCCTTGCCTCACTATGAAGGTATTTGGAGGTGGGGCATTTCCGAGATGATTAGGCTTAGATGAGGTCAGGAGGGTAGAGCATTATGAGGGGATTAGTACCCTTATGAGAAGAGAGAGCTCCCTCCTGCCACCATGTAAAAACACGGTGAGAAGGCACTAGCTGAAACTGAAGCTCACCAGAACCAGATCATTCTGATACCCCAATCTTGGACTTTTAAGCCTCCAAAATCATACAACCAAAGAACAATATAAATTTCTTAAAAAAAAAACTTTTTTATTTTATGTAATCCCGTTTATCTGATTTTGCTTTTGCTTTCTGTACTTGGAGGTCACATCCAAAAAAAAAAAAATTCATAGCCTGTATGAATGTCTTGAAGTATTTCCCTTACTTTGTCTTCTAGTTGTTTCAGAGTTTCAAGTCTTACATTTAGGTCTTTGATCCATTTGAGTCAATTTTTTATAGGGTAAGAGATAGATGTCAGGTTTCAGTCATCTCCACATGGATAACTACTTTTCTCAGCACCAATTGTTGAAAAGCATGTCCTTTCTCCAATGTGTGTTGTTGGTGCCTTTGTTGAGAATCAGATGACTATAGATGTTAGGATTTATTTCTAGAATCTCTATTCTGTTCCCCTAGTCTTTGTGCCTGTTTTATGCCAGTACCATGCTGTTTGGGTAAGTATGGCTTTATAGTACATCTCGAAATTAGGTATTGTGATACCTCCAGCTTTGTACAGTTTGTTCAAGATAGTTTTGTCTATTTGGGGTCTTTTGTGCTTTCATGTGAAAAGAATGAGCAAGTGATCTGTACATTCCTCAAAATAAGAAATACAAATGACCAACACATATATAAAAAAAATGTTCAGTATCATTGGCCATCAGGGAAATGTCAATCCAAACTATCATGAGATACCCTCTCACCATAGATAGAATGGCTAGTATAAAAAAAAAAGTGCTATCAAGCATCTGGAGAAAAAAGGAACTTTTAAATACTTTTTTAGGAATGTAAATTAGTAAGTCATTACAGATTCCAGTAAGGAAGTTCCTCAAAAAACCTAAAAGTAAGTCAACCATGTCATCTACCTATCCTACCTGTAGAAGTATATCCCAAATAAATGAAAATTAAATCAATGTACTGAAGAGATACCTGCCCATCTATGTTTACTGCACCCATAAAGAAGAATGAAACTCTGTCATTTGAAGCAAAATGAATGGAATGGAAGACATTATGTTAAGTGAAATAAGCCAGACATAAAAAGTCACATACCGTATGTTCTCTTTCATATGTGGCAGTTAAAAGAAAAAAATGACCTGAATGTAGAGTAATGATTACTAGAAGTTGCAAAAGGTGGTGGGCAAAGGGAGGCTGGATTTGACCAGTGCACACTGTGTGTTTGTATTTAAATATCACATTGAACCCCACTAATAAGTATAACTAATCATGTTAATCAAAAATAAAAGGAAAAGAGTCCCAGGTTTTAGAGCTAGAAAAGCTTTGGTTTGAGCCCTAGTTCTGACACATGCTAGTTGTTGATCTTGAAGCAAGTTGTTAAACGTTCCTGAGACTCAGTTTCCTCATTTATAATATAAATAGAGATGATTAGTGTCTGCTTGATTGGATTACTGAAAATGAAAAGAATGAGCAGTATGTAAAGTATATTGCATTAGATTTCCTATTAAAAGATCCAAAGTTATTTTATTATTATTTCATTTTTCTAATGTTTCCAAACTCTAATCCACAAGAGTTCACTGTGTACCAGTCATTAGGATGATGGTTCCTATAGTTTGGACCTAGGATGTCCCCCCTAAAAGTCTCATATGTTAAGGCTTGGTCCCCAGCCTGTGGCACTATTGAGAGGTGGTGGAACCTTTAAGAGGTGGGGCCTAGTGGGAAGTCTTAAGTCACAGAGGGTATGCCTTTGAAGGAGATAGTGGGAATCCAGCCCCTTTCTCTCTTACTTTTTTAATCTACCACCATGAGGTAAGTAGCATTCTCTGCCAAAAACTGCCACCTTAATGTGCTGGCTCACTAAGGCCCAAAAGTTAGATCAAAGGACCATGGACTGAGACCAACCAAAATGGTGAGCCAAACCAAACCTTTCCTCTTTTTAAGTTGATTATCTCAGTATATTGTCACAGTAACAGAAAGATTACTGACAAAATGGCAGGGAGGGGTTGAATAATTGAGCAGAAGTAGGAGCAGGGTTTAGAAAAGTCTGAGATGAAGTTTCAGAATCTACTATTTGCCTGAAGGAGCCTTTCAAGGCCTGCAGATCTAATCTTTACTTAAAAGAATTTTGGGCAAACCTTCTGAAAGAGATTGTGTGTCCCCTCAGTCTTATCCCTACAATGAGAGATGATTGTGCCTGACAGCTCATTGTGTGAGGCTGTTAAGGGAGAAGCTAAGGCAGGGATAGAGAGAAACTCTTTGTGGTGCAACAAGAACTAATCACTCCCCAACACAGAAGCCGATGTGGAGAAGCAGTGAACTAAACTGAGGAGACCCTTGGCAAGATTTTTTTTTTTTTTTGGCAGAAAAACTTAAACCAAAAGCTTTGGGTTTTCTATTACAGAGAGAGTTTCAGTTTGCAACCTAGTAGGAGGTTACCTTAAGAATCATAATCATTAGTTAATTACACAAAATACATATTTGGTAGTGGTAAATGGTTCAGCTACTGATTCTATACAATCCACTTGCTGACGCTGTTCGTCCAAATAGAGGATCTATACCCTGATAGCACTGGAGAACAAGGGCACTCAAAGCTTAGATCCCTCAGAGCTGGTTGCCATGACTACACCATCACAGACCCTTCATTTCACAACTAGGAAAAGTCTGAAGCCTCTCAATCAAAATTAGCTTATTGCATTTTCATTTGAGTCAGATCTAACCAAATTCTTACATTCCTTGTCAGAAACAATAATTTTGCTCTTTGTGTAGCGTCATGTTTTATTAAAGAAAAGTGACTCCCCCATTCTTGAGCGTTTCTATAGCACTACATTCCAGAAATTGAGAAGATACATCATTGAATGACTTGTAAGAGTTGAATTGCTTCAATCATTTTCAGACCAACCTAGATAAAGGTTACTGTATCAAAAGTACAAATTTTATACAGATTACTCCAAAAGTACAGATTTTGGTTTTATATTTAAATTGGTAAAAACATAACTAAATATCTTTCCCACAAGATCTAAAGAGTCATTCAAAACCTAATAAAATAAAGACATAGTAATATCCATCACTTTTGCCTCTTTCTAGGCATGTAAGACACTAACAAAAATTTTAAAAATATTTTTAATTATCCATAAAAGTATAAATAAGAAGAGATAAACTGTTGCCAGTCCTTGGCTCTCACCAGTAAATTAACTGTCCTATCAGCCACAATGTGGGAGAAGGACGTGGCAATCCACTCCCAAGGCAATCCTGAAACAATCAGCCATTGAAAACCCTGTGAGGGTCGAAGGCACCTAACAACAACAACCAGCCAAAATGTACCATAACCTTCTTAATCTTAATATTATTACTGGTGTTGTTAGGTACTGTTGAGTTGGATCTGACTCATAGTGACACTATGTACAACAGAAGGAAACACTGTTTGAAACTGTGGCATGTCCAGTACTATGTCAGTGCTTCTGTGCCATAGAGTTTTCAACAGCTGATTCTTTTGGGATTGTTTTGAGGAGTGGCCTGCCAATTCTCTCTCCCATTTTTGTGATGGTGGGAATTGAACCTAGGGTCTCAGAGAGAGCAGATCAAACATTCTACCAACTGAGTTAAGCTCCAGTCCTCTTAATTTTATGGACAAACAAAATAAACTAGTTACTAAGGCATTCTCAAATTATTGCTCCTAGTGCAGCAGAAATATAGGATATACTGAATCATGTTAAAGCAAAAATCAATGCATCTATTTATTCATTCATATATTTAACATTTATTGTCCCAGGCACTGGGATGACAGTTCTTTTCCTAAAGAAGCATACAGTGTATTGTAAAAACTGATGAATAAATAGACTATGGACTATCTGTAAGACAGCTAAAATGAAGCTTGAAGGAAGATACAGTGGCACACTGGACACATAAGCCTATTTCACCGGGGGTTTGCACAGACATGTTATAGGCTTACTCCTTAATGCAGGTAGGCACCTGGCCAGTGGAGGAGAAGGTCACAGCCATTCCAGAGTAAGAAGCAAGCACACAGGCAAGAGGTGCAAAGCAGCATGAAGTGCTCACTTCCAAGAACACCAACTCATACCAGGCGAGATACAGCTGGTGAAAACAGAGATGCCAGGTCCCCAAGGGCCTTTGTGTACACACACATGAGTTCTATGAACCAGGCAATGGAGAAATCTTGGAAGGTTTCAAAAAATAGAATGATAGGATCTACTTTGTGTTTTAAAGATGTTAGAGGTGATCAGGCCAGGAGAAGGGAGCCCAGGTCCAGAGTGTGTGTCTGGAGGCAGCAACAAGCAGATTCCTCCCCAGTAGCAACCATTCTCTCTCCCTCCCTGGCAGCAGATACCTCAGTTCACCTGTGTATCCCTGTATAAAAGAATTCATGTGAGACACAGAAATTATAGTATATAGAATAAGTTTATTAAAGATAGAGAATATGGACAGATTATAAAGAGATTACACCTTTGAGACTTGAAGGCAGGCAGTGGTGAAGGGCTACTCTTGCCTTGAGCTAAGGTGGGATATGATCATTATAGTGGGGTTTGAGCCTATTGGGGAAGGAAAGAAATGCTCTATCCCTAGGGTCTGTGCCCAGAATGAGTTAATGGGTTCCCAGTGTCTTCAAGGACTGGACTCATAGGCATTTCAAAAGGTTATAGAAATCCAGGCAGCTACTGGTCTTGATAAGGAAGCTGAATCTACTAAACAATATTCTATTTTATTGTTGGGAGGTAATGTATTTCTCACACAGTCTTATCATCCTTCCTGGATGACAAATGAGGAGTGAAGACTGATTTTGATTCTATTTTCTTCTAGTAAATATGCTGTTTGTAAGGGTATTGTCTACCAGGGAAGCATGGACCATCCGACCCCAGACCACCAGTCCCACAGGAGGCTTACATTGATATTCCTATTACAGTGCATGGGAAGCACATGGCTAGACTGAGAGGTGGCTGGCTGCAGAGCTCTCTAGTCCCTTTCTTCTTGGCTCTTATCTCCTAGGGGAAGGGGGTTAGCTCACTTGGTAGAGTGCCACTTTGTGCTCTCTGAGGCCCTGGGTTCTATCCCCAGCACTGCAAAATGGGAGAAGGACCTGGAAGCCCACTCCTGAAACAATCCCAAAACAACCTGCCATGAACAGCAGAGAAGCACTGACATAGTGCTAGGCATGAAACAGTGTTTGGGAATGTTTTGTTCTGTTGTACATAGGGTCACTATGAGTTGGACCTGACTATAATAATTATCCTCCAAAAGAACCACAATATTTGGTATGGGAATCATGGAGGATAAATTAGAGAGTGAGAAGGCAACAAGCAAGGAGACCTTTTGGGAGGTTATATGAAAGGTGATAAGGACCAGTTCAGAGGGGGAAAGGGAGGAAAGAATAAATATAAGAAATATTGAAGAAATGTGATTGATAGGAATTAAAGGCTAATACAATACAGGGTAATGGAAAGGGAAGTGATAGAGTAATCCCTTGGCTGTTGAGTTTTTAGTGCTTTAGTGAATGATGTTAACATTAGTTCGGCATCTGAAGTATAATCAAAAACTAGCAACCACTATGGAAATCAATATGGAGGTACCTCAAAAAACTAAAAATAGAACTACCATATGACCCAGCTATAACACTATTGGGAATTTACCCAAAGGGAGATGAGTCATCCTACCACAGAGACACCTGCATCTCCATGTTCAATGCAGCGCTTTTCACAATAGCAAAGATATGGAATCAACCAAAGTGCCCTTCAACAGAAGAATGGATAAAAAAACTATGGTATATATACACAATGGAATACTATTCAGCAATCAAGAAAAATGAAATAGGGTCATTCGCAGCAAAATGGATGGAATTAGAGAAAAT